>JAUZSX010082596.1:0-18920 GCA_034780655.1 Idiosepius hallami
GGGCTTTTTAAATTCAGTGTTACCCTTCACCTAGATGAGCTGCTCTCCAGAGTTAACGAGCCCCATCTGCCCGAGGCAGCTAAATTACACAGTTGATATGCTTAACAAATCAACTTCTAATAGTTTTAAACCATAATATAAAAAGGAAAATAGAAGCCAAGAACTGATGTTTTAAGTATTTGCATAGTTATACCATAAGCAATACTTTCAAAGTTTGAGATGATAATTTCTGATAACGTGACCAAAGGTACAAATCTTGTCTTGCCAATTATTAAGATTTCATTATAGCTTTTTATGATCCTTTCTTGTCAAAGTTTTCTTGCCTCAAATATATTCCTTTTAATAAATAATAGGAGAAAATGATACAGAGAAGAACTAGCAAGATTTAGATTAATCTAGTCTGCATTTATAATGGTTTATTAGTATTAGGTAGGACATAAGAAAAAATGGGAACAACTCTTAATACGGGACAAAATTAATGAAGACTAAGCACTTTTCTATTGCCATGGAATTTTAGGGATTTGATAAAGTAGAACAAGTTCTGCTGTAATTTCCTTGGGGAGATGGTGAGGAAGGGATAATTCTTTTATCAAAGCAAATGGCTTTAATTAATATGCTTTGTTTTTTACATTAGTTGAGGCAATCTTCAGAAGTGACTGTTACTCTAGGGAGAAACAAAAAAAGCATTAAGGCAGTTGTTAGTACCAGAAGTAGTAGAGAGTAAAGCCAAGTTTCAGAATATATTTTGACTGAATCTTTCTGCTTTAAAAAGCCTACTTATTAGATTTTTTAGCTGAATCAAATCAACAGATGTCCAGTTAATTGTTTTTTATTATTGTCTTAATGTTATTGAACAGGGTGAGAAAAAACCTATTTAATCTTAAATTTCAAAATTCTTATTACAAATTCAACTTTCTTTTCAATCCAAAATTAGCACCATATATTTATATATATATCTTAATACGTTGTCATGGGTTTTATACATTTTCTTTTAATAAATTTCCTAAAAACTATTTGAAATTACATTATATATACATGCACACATGCACGCACACACACACACACATATATATATATATGTGTACGTATATGTGTAGTAAGAGGCTTTTCGTGTTGATATGAAATGATTTGCATCAAGTTATGCTGGTGATAGATTGTCATTTGAAAGGTAAGAGGGGAAAAAGGAATTTCTAAAATCAATTTATTGCCAATCAAATGCTGAATAAACACTGTTAAGGGAGGAATATTTTGCTATGACATGAACGCTATGACATGAACACTATTCTCCTATTGAATTATTAAATCTTATTCCAAAGAATGCCATCTCAGACTTGAATGATGTTGAAAGACCAATGATGAAGGGGTGAAGAAAGCTTATATTAATGAAAAAAATGATTAAAATGTTTTTTAGTTTTTATTTATATTAATTGTGGTCCTGAATTAATTGGTTTAATCCATTTTTTTACCTCATATAGTTTAAAATAGTAAAAAAAAAAGATTAAAATGATAGGTCTATTAGATTTTAGAAGTGTTAACAGGTTTCCATTATTTTTTCCATATATATAATTAGATATGAACTGTAATAGTAAAGTATGTGCTCACTTAAAGGGGGTTTAATTGCTTCAAGAAAATAGAATTAATAAAAATTTGATTGAATTAAAGCATTCTCTTTATTCAGAAAAAAACTTTTTTTAAGAAAGCCTAAAGGTAAAATAATTTTAGAAAAGAACAATTCATTAGAATACTTAATTCTTATTAAATGGCTACGATATGAAATAGCTTTTGAGGAATCTGTAGGTGATTTCATTTTCTTGTGTTCATGACAATCATTGGATACTTTTTCATTGTTAATAAGATTTAGATAAAATGCATGAATTCATAAAACATATCTTTGGGCCATCAAGTTTCCATCCTTGCTGATAGTGACTACATCAGATGAAAATGCTATAAAAATAATAGATTTCAGTCCTATGACTCATCAGTGCTTACATATTATTGATTTGAGAACATTTGAAAGAAAATTTCAGTTCATAACAAACAAAAACAATTCCTTTGTACAACTATTTTTCGGACTGTTCGGATGAGTACAACAGTCCAAGAAACAATTGTACAAATCATCAAATCTCAACCCAAGGATTCAAAAAAAAAAAAAAAAAAAAAACCAAGAGCAATTCCATTTAAAACTAGGTTATGATTATTTTGAAATAGTAGTCAACACTTTATTTTTATAGTTAGCATTTTTTTAAAATGATACATAGATTGTCAAAAAAAAAAAAAAGAAAATTTGAGATTGCAATTTTTTGTCTACACTCAAAAAAATAAAAAGCAAAATTAGATATTTTTACCTCCAGCAAAGAACTAAGAATTATAAATTATAAGTGATTATAGTAGATAAGTTTAAAATGGTAGCATTAAAATCTAGTCCAGTGAGAAATTAACTTATATTTCATTTGAGCAAGCCAAGTAACACAGATTATTTCTTTTGATCTTGTCTTTCTTTCACTTAAGAACATAGAAGGAAAGTAGGACATTTTTTAACAGTCATGTTCAAACAAGTTTAGGGTTATCCTGTTGTTTTATTAGGTTTGTCACCAAGGATAGAGAATGGGGTAGAAAACCCAACCAGGTGACAAACAAGGATTTCTACATGCATGCACACACATATCTACTTATTTATACATACCATTGTGAACTGGAAAGTAATGGATTTTATCTTGGTTATTACTAAAGTATAATGTTGAATACTTCCCATACTGAATTGATCTTTACTCAGCAACAAATAGGAAATAAGTGTTAGTTCTAAAAGTTGATATGTAGAAAGAATCCACTTCATGGTCGGGATTTTAAAACTTTTATGCACCCAAATCATAATAGAATAAAGAAAGAAACTAAAAAGATATAAACAATCTTATTAAGTGTTGATGGACACAAAATACCGTTTTAATAAAAGGACTTGATGTTATTTAAAAAAAAAAGGGGGGGCAGGGGCAACAAAACTATGACTGCAGAGGAAACTATTTTTCCTGCTGACAGATTCAAGGTTGTTAGACTTTTATATTCAAATGTAAAAACAGTAACTTGCAAAAAAGACAATACATATTTACCAAAATTACCAATTAGCCAATCAGAGCCATTTTATTACAAAACTATGGAGGGCTGTGTCGTCTTTTTTTTTAGTTTGCTAAGGCCAATATATCGACCTTTCAGGGTCCAAAAGATTAAAATCTTAAGACTTGAGTATAATGGATATGGTTAGAAGAAAAGGGTGCTTAATGAAATGAAGATCAACTTAATTTTTTCTTTTTAGCTGTAAATCCCAAGGGATAAAATTTGTTATTTTTTTATATACACACAATATACATTCACATATATAAACCTATAAACAGAAAGAGAGCAAGTATGAGAAAGAAAATTATATGCATACAAATGAAACTTTTTATTATGGAAAACTTTTCACCAAAAAAAAAAAAAAAAGAAAAAAAAGAAAAGCCAGACTCGAAACATGTTTAGTTACTATACAAAAACATTTACATTGAAATGTATTTGTTTAGGATTCTATTTTAAGCCTTTAGTAGAGATGCTGCAATTTAATGGAGGCTAGTTTTATGTATTTTCTTTTTTTTTCCAATTATGTTTATTTCAAGGAATTTTAAGAGGTCGTTAGGGTCAAATCGTTTCCTAGGTAATTTTTTTATTTGCAACTGTTAGAGATTTATGTAGTTTAATAAGTGACCCTTCTGGAAATGTTATAGCAACAAAGTTGTCAACAGCAATCATAGAGGTATCAATCACAATTTCCCTGATCCTGATCAAGTCATTTACCCACCTAAACAAAAATCAGGCTTTGATAGCAGAGTTCTTGAATCTATCAAAAGCATCAGGTATCTTCTTCACTGAACAGGTGTCCAAAGAAGAGCTCAAAGTCCATACATACCAGTCTAATGTATCTTTCTTGGCTGAACAATGCTACAACAGCATTTACTTCCTCAAATCAGAACAATATTCAAAATTACCAAACAGTTTGGATATCCATGGAAAAAGGCTGAATTGTAGTTCATTTTCTAATTATGTTGCATGTGTGTGGAGGGGAGGGGAATTTTTTTTCCCCGGTTATAATCCTTTCTATTCTTTTCCATGATTTCCCTGAAATACATCTTCCAAGAAATGAAAAGATAAAATTGAAAGATGTAGCAAATAAAATGGAAGAGCTATTTTAACTCCATTACACAAGGTTTCTGCAGGTGTAATGCAAAAACATTAATGGGTGTAATCTAGTTAAAGTCTTTTCAAGCGAACACCACAGGTTAGGGGGTTTTTTTTGGCTTTTTTTCATTCTCCATAGTTCAAAACTCATAGAAGAGAATAAAAAAGGAGAATAAACAATATCTGACACTTTACCAAAGGAAAGACAACAAGTCCAGACATATTACTTAACTTGCTCACCACAAATAGATTCCTTGTACTCCACCTTGAAACCAAAAAGTATGTATGTGTGTGTATGTATGTATGTGTGTGAGAGAGTGTGTGTGTGTGAGTAAATGTACAGTAACTATAAGCCAAAAATAAATCTTATCCAAGCACTAACTTTTTTACAGTCAAGCATGTTCAATTGATCATGACTGATAGTTTTTGTCAGTTCAACTTAGCAAATGAACCTGACTGCAGATTCACTGATTAGGAAGAACTATTTGGAAGAAAAGAAAAAAATTCATATTGGAATGCCATCAAATGTCCATCTATCGATGCAAATCATAGAGGGATATTGCTTTAACTCATAAGTAAATATATACATACATTCATATATATAAGATAGAGAGAGAAATGAGAAATTAAATGTAAAATAATGTCTATGTTACAAATGTTTGGGTACCAAATTGTACCACTTTCAAGACTAAAAAATTAAAGAAAAATATATTTTCCTACCATATTTCTTTTTTTATATATATTTTTTCTTCCTATCTATTTCCTCTAATAAATTCAAGTATATTCCAACATTTGAAAAGTTTCAAAGGAGAAATTGTGTTTTAGCTCATTATATAAAATGAAATTTTCCTTCCCTTAAATCAAAGGTACCATAAGTTCATCTCCATTTGAAAACCTAAAAGCAATGCTGATTTTATCCTAGGAAGAAGTTCTAATGTTAGATGTTGATAACATGTTTTAATGAACAGAATAATGCTAGATCAAAATCAGTAGAAATATTTATAGAATGATAATCAAAACATTAATTTTAAAGGATATTAAAATAGTTAGTAAAAATATGATCAAAATCAATCCGTGATCAGGAGGCAAGGAATAAAATGACAAGAGTAGGAAACAAATATTTGGAATTTATGTCAAAACATTTTCCAATTTAGCATCTCCTCACGCAACAATTTTGTTCCGTTTTGGTTTAAGTTAGATTATTCTATCTAATGGCATTTCAAGATATTCTATTTAATGGCATTTCAATTTTCATTATCATTTTATACTTTGAAACATTTTTTAAACAATTATTTCTTTTTTATGAAGGTACTTTTGGCAAAATATTAAAAAAAACAGTAATACCAAATTATCATAAAAATTAAGAATTACCAGAAGAATAAACTGAATAGATTGTCTAGTGATTGATCTTTTGCATTAAATTTCTTAAGTGCAAGGTCTCAAAAGGATTCATAAAGTTGGATGGAGGCATCAATGAAAATTGTCATTAAAAGGAACAAAAAAAAAAAGTCAAATTTTATACTCAATTTTTTTTTTTTTTCATATAAAAGATATGAAACAAGTGAAAAAAAAGTTTTTTTTTTTTATTAAAGCCTATACATAGAAGAGTATGTAAAAAGGTATATATATATATATATATATATATATATATATATACACACATACTGAGAGGTCCAAAAAGTTGTTGTGCTGTAGAAAATAATGTCTTAATGCCAATAGAGGACATTTCCAGCATTTACTTTAAGATAAAGTGTGATACTGTAAGTAAAAAAACCCTTTTATTGGTAAAAACTGTTTTCTCTAAATGTTTTAATAAAATGTATTGTTTATTAGTTTATTTAAATTTCCATGTGCAAAGTAGTGTTTGGACACTCTGTAGTACATTTCTGTCAGATATCATACACTCCTATGGTACTTGTACATCAAATGCGAAGTAATTTTGAACATTATTTTTTTTATTCTTCTCTAATTCGATCGACCATGCTATAGAAAAGAAAAAAATCAATATACCTAATAAGACATTTTACAGTGACAGTTCTTTAAGGTTACTTCAATGCTCTAAAGAATTTTTTAATTCTTAATTATATTACCAATATCAAACTTGTCATTAAAATGACGGATATAACAGAAACTAAAAGGGAGAAAAATACAATAAATACTTAGATGTATTTGGTTGTATTCAATCTTGTCTCAAGATATAAAATCGCATAGCATCAATATCACTATAAATATCATTAACATTAAATGATGGCAGATAGCAGTTGTCTACTCTAGAAAGACACTTGTACCTTAGAAAGTTTTCAAAAGAAATTTTTTTTAAAAAGGTCAAAAGGTACACCTACTCAATATATCTGTACAGATATTTCTTCGTAAACAAAATTATTGAACCACTGCTAACAATAGAAACCTTAGCAGAAATGTCCAAAAGATAATAACTACTAAATAATTCCATAATTAAAGAATTTGCTTATTTCATAAAATTTGGTTCAAAAACTTAGAATTTGTGAATTCCATTTATTCTGAGAACAGCAAAGAATTAGCTTTTAACTGAAAAAAGCAACAAGATTCATATATTTTCATATGGTTTTGTCTCAGAATGAACAGAACAAGAAATAGAATTATTTTGCAATAGGCTAGTGAATAATTGAAAACTATAAATTAAAAATTCATTTATTTACAATATTTTGAAGAACTTGGTTATTAAAAAAAAATTCCCACCAGATAAAATAGCTTTATTTTTTGCAGTATATCATATATTTATTGATAATGGATATTACTTTAGTTGACATCATTATATTTTAAATTTCAAAATTCTCTACTTGAAAGCTTGCTGTGTTCAAGTATCCAAGCCAGGTTTTAATTTTCTTTATTACATTTTTTTTTCAGATCCTCCAAAATTGTTTTGAGATGTTATGCCACAACCAACAAAAAAACTTACAAAACAAATGTTACTGTCATTTTGTCCCTTACAATTCTCCCACTGTCAGATAAAAAATATGGGCATCATTGAAAAAGGGGAATAATGATAAACCCGATTCTTGGACACAAGAGGGTGCTGCCACCAATACAACAAACAGTTGCCTATATTTATAAAGTGCTCAATACCAGTGAAAGAGCATAAGTAGTTGATAGATGTAAACACAGTCAATAGCTTAAAGTAACTATACAGAGAGAGAGAAACGTTGAAAACGAAGTGGATGTGCAAAGAATGAGAAACGCCCGGAAGACGGGTTAATGGCGAACCCTAGATTTTCTCGGCCAAAAACATGGTCGACCCTAATCAAAATGGCCTGGTGGGTCCAGAATTTTGTGTGCGCTTATAGTCTTGGAGTCTATAAAAGCCTGTGAAAACCCCTTAGAGACGCTGATTATCTAGACCATTTTATTAATAGGTATAGATTACTATGGTTTATTTACTTGAATATTTGTAATATAAATTACTGGTAAATAAAATAGAAAAAACAATACATAAAGACGTCTTTGATGTATGTTTAATTTGTTATTGTTGCTATTTATAAAATCCTGTCTTAATTATTTTATCAAAATGCAGACAACTTTAAACATTAAAAAGGTTTTCTTTTTAATTTTAACTCACAGAAACTGTAAAATTGAATACATAAAGCTAGAATATTATTACTACTATTATTAATAGAAAAGAATTTATCACATTAATAAATGTTCTCAGATCAATTGAATACATATCACTATCAAAAACTTTCAGGTCATTTAACACACAGACCAACTTGATAAATAGCCTGGATTTTCAGACAAAGAAAGAATACTTTTTAATCAAATAGCATTGTAATTCAAAGGTGGAAACTATTAAGAGTATAAGAAAACAGCATGTTGTAACATGCGCTAACTAGTCAAAATAAGATTTGAAAGGTGAGTGAAACCATCATCAAAAACCTGCTTAGAAAGAAGAGGTTGAAAGAATAGGAAAGAAATGTTATCTTTTTTTTTTGTGGCTGATCAAAAAATAGTTGCATTTTTGGGGTGTTTTTTTGTCTGAGTTGATTTTATATATATATATATATATATTTGAAAAAAATCAACTCCATTTTATTGCTATGGTTTGGTTTGTTGATAACACCAATCTTTTATACATAAAGATGATTTTTTTTCAAACCTGATATTACAATTTTATATTTGCCTTTACTACGATCTGGAAAAGCTTATTTAAGTTCTGCTAAAAATCTGTTCAGAAGATTTTACCAATTGTCTGGCAAAATACAAAAAAAAAAGACTTTCTCCCGTTTTAGAAGAGACTGGAAATCTCAATTTCAAAATTTATTTCTTTTTTATATGATGTGAAAAACTTTTAAGCAAAAAAAAGGACTACTACTACTAATGTTATTTTGAGAACAAGAAATGGTTTGTTTATATCAAAACTCAGAATAAGGCCATAACAATTGGGCTAAGTTAAAGTTTTATTAAAAATGAAAAATAAAAAAAAGAGATAAAATACTTTTTCTTTTTCTCCTTTTTTCCAATGTTTAGGGTTTTATTTTTACTTTCTTAAGATACAATATCAAATGTATAATTTAGTATAAAATGTCAATAAAATAAAAGGCATTAAAATGGTTTTCTGTCTGTCTACTTTATGGGAGAAGAAACCACAACTAGTATGAAGATTTAAAAAAAAAAAAGAACGCTTTCTTTATACAGAAGGCAATCACAATCTAAAGTAAAAGAAATGATATAGAAAGCACAACTTACTCATAAATGTAATTGTGTATAAAGATTAACTATTAATCAAAGTAAAGTTAGAGATCAATTGGTTGTTGCATTTAGTGATAAATACATGAAAACACTTATGTACTCTTAAAGAACTTATAAAAGTCAATACCAAAAGTAAAAAATAGTAGTTTGTCATTATCTTTGTCATTGTTAAATTGATAAAGATGAAAGTCGAAAAACAGATGTACAAATTGAGAATTTCGAATGCTGTAAAATCTAGAAAATGTATCAAAATAAATATATTTGTTTCACATTAATACCAATAAAAATAAAATATTTACTTCCCTGAGTAATTAAGTAAATTAACACCATTATTATGAAGAATTACCAATGGAAAATGTGAATTTTGGTAAATGAACCAAAAAAAAAATATATATATATATATGTAGATATGTATGCGAGATAAAAGATTTTACAATCAGTCTAATTCCCAAGAGTGATAAACCTCCTGAAAGGTATGGAGCTGGGGTTCCCAACCAGGGATATTGGAAACTCTTAATGGAACAAGAGAATATATTGCTTTTTTTTCTGTAAGTTTGATTATTCATGTTTTATATCAGAAAGTGAAATACATAGCCTTTTTTAAAAACATTTAGTATGATTCCATATCCCTTATCCTTGAATAAAGTTTAAATTGTAGGAGATGTGAGATAATACAATTTTTTTTAGGGTTGAACAAGAAAGAAAAGGTGGATAAACACTTGTTTAGAACCTTTTTACTTAATTTTAATATTTTTGGTTTTTTTGGGGGGGTTACTTTCTTTTATCAAAAAAAATATTATTCATTATAAAGGAATAGAATATTTATTCTTTGTGTTTAAGTCGTCAAATATGAATTTAGGCATGAAATTATTTGGAAAAAAATTTATGCACGCATATTCTTTTTTTTTTTAATTCAGAATAACTTTTATTGTTTGGGGAGCATGTGAGATGGAATTTATTTACTTATAAAAAAAGAAACAAATCTCATACTAAACAGCAAATGAAACAAATTGCTTAATTAAATTTAGATTATAATGGGTTGTCCCAAAAGTTCATAAACACTTTGAAATTTTACTCATCAATAAAAACCTTTTCTGTCATAGATCTTTTAAAAGCTTTCAGATCTAATGATAGTGCCATCCATGCAATGTTATTAGAGGGTGGAGAAGGTAAATGAGGGGAGCGTTGGTCAGTTTTGTGGAACAGTGGTAAAAGTTTGGACTCTGGAATTATATTACATATCCCAGACAAAACTGCTATTTTCATTTTCAGCTGTTTTGGGCAGACGAGGCTCATTTACTCAGGAGAGTAACTCATCTAATGTATTACTTATTCCAAAATCTCAAGTAGATGAGATTAGTCAACTCAAGAAGAATAACTCATCATGGTAAAGGGTAACACTGATATAAAAAATGCAGGGATATAATGAGCTTGTAAAACCGGTTTTGAGCCTAACTTGGTGTTGTTTGACCAAATAAATATATACACCACATATCCAGGTTTTTGAGATAGCTTGTATATCAGGGAAATTGTTTAAAACCTTAATAAAATCATGGTCATTATAATTTCCAATGGGTCTAAACATTTGGAATTCACTGTATTTTTATATAAGATTGATTTCGATGGATAAACAATTTCAACCTGTAATAAGTAACATGGTAGAACAGGTATTATTTATTTTCATGAATGAAGGGAAAAGAACAGTAAATAAAAGGACAATGCATAAAAGTGCATTAACTCAATAAATGGGTTTTTCATTGGCTTCAAAGTTTCAAGTTTCTTCATGTTGGAAAAAAAAAAAAGATTTTTTTTTCTAAACCAAGTTTCAAAATCTATGAAATAAAATTTTAGGAGCGAGCTTGAATTGATAGAAGCCAATTGCTACAAGACATGAAATATCAGAGCAGCATCACGTTAGACAAACACAATCATTGAGGAATTAGCATGTGCTTGTTTATTCAGAATTATACTTATTTGCACATACATGTACATATGGAAACATTACGAAATGTGCTCACTGAATAAATACATAATTATATTTCTATAAATGCAAAATTCTCAATCTTTACAAAACCAGTTTCATACAAATACAACTATATATATACACAACTATATATATACATACAATTGCCTACTGTTATTATACACATGTATACATCTTTATATCCTTGCAATAAGAAAAGTTAGTCCAAGAAGTACGATAATCTTGTCTCAGTTCTGACAAGCATAAGAAAATCTTATTCAAGTTTAATTAGAATATTCAAAATTTTACCAAATTATTAAACAACATTTTGCCTAAAGAGAGTCATACACACACGAAACGCATTCAGAAAAAATTTACATGATCATAAATGTATCTATAAAATAAACATAGAAAATGCATTCAAACATTCATGGCTTTTTTCTTTCTATTCTTAACCTACACATACACACACACACACACATATATATATATATATATATATATATATATATAATGGTATATAGTTGCATGTGTATGCACTATCAAGATTACAACAAATTTAATTTAACTTATTACATACTAAACTGACTCATCAATGAACCCTGATGTTTTAAAAAAATGTTTACCTTATGTTCCATACGGTAAAATATATATAAATGTGTGTGTGTGTGTGTGCGTATATATATATATATATATATATACTATAAATGATCATCTACATTTTCTGCTGTTCAACATGAAGAAGTTCCAAATATATATGTATATATATATATATATATACAATATATTACACTGTATGTATGTGTATATATATATATATATATATATATATAGAGAGAGAGAGAGAGTGTGTGTGTGTGCATAAATTATACAAAATGAATAAATGTAATACACTATATGAGTGCACTGTTTAAACTAACAGACAGCATAAGGTGGATGGGAGGTATAATTGAATTTAAAAAAAAAACTCATTAGAAATGAAGAAATTTATTCCAGTGAAATTAAATAATTTCCAATATTGATTTTCTTCCTTTATTTAAGTTGACTTCATAAGAACTTTAAAAACCAATAAAGACTTTCTTTGAAACAAACAAATTTATTATTGATTAAAATAGATCTTCATCATAATAACACTGTTATTTTTGTTATCTCTAACTATACATAAAGAGTTTAAATCGAAAGATAATTCTTACATTGTAAACAAGAGGCGTTTTAGCAGAAGGAAGATTATACAATAAGATACCCTTGAACTCAACCACATAAAATATCAAAACACTTTTCGTTTTCCTTTTTGAACAATTTCAAAAGGAATCTTTTTTTTTTTCTCATAAATATTTAAGAAATTGATTCCAACTAAATAAATATAACATATCTATATGCATATATGCACAATGCATTTGTTTCCATAAATTAATTATGCTGTTCTTTTTTTTTTTGCAAATCAATTTACAAATCCTATCAGAGTTGTTGATGTCAAATACACAAGGAAAGCCAACATAATATTAACCTTGGTAAAAAAAAAGATGCACAGTATCATATATATATATCTGGGGAACAGAGACCTAAGAGACCCTATTATATCAGAAAGCTTTTTCTAAATTTTTATAGGTATATTTTTATGAGTGTGTATGTGTGTGTGTGGTATGTCAAAAAGTAATGAGAAAATATCAGGAGAGGCATTAAGTGTGACTTGATCAAAATGCTACTTCATGGTAAAGTGCATATACATATAGTCTACAAAATGAGTTACTGACAACTTCCTCACATTCTAGATTTGAATGTTCATTTTAAGACCAGTCTGACCAGGTTTGCTGATCTGTGACAAGATGGAGGAACACAAGGAAAAACATGCCATCAAATTTTGTTTTAAACTTAAGAAAACTAAACAAGAAGCTAATGAAATGTTAAAGGGGGCCTATGGGGATGAATAGATGAGTCAAGCAAGTTTATATCAGTGGTTTAATAGATTTTCTGAAGGAAATGAACAGATTGAGGATGAACCCAGATCTGGAGCACTGAACAGTGCATGCAAGGTAGAAAACATTGAGGAAGTACAAAGATTAGTGGTGCAAGACTGTCAGTTAAATGTGAAGTTGATATCTGAGACTTTTGGTATTAGTATTGGCACAGTGGAGACAGTTCTGATTGAAGATTTGAATCTCTATAAAGTCTGCACCAAGTTTGTTCCAAAAATCATTTTCACTAGAAAAATGTCCTATGCCACAATTCAATGCTGGTAATCACCTGGATGGCCAACAGAGGAATGAAAGTGGTAAAACACCAATTTTATAGCCCTGACCTAGCCCCATATGACTTTTTTCTGTTCAGTTCCATGAAAGACAGTCTTAGGGGAATCAGATTTCGGTCAAGAAGAGCCAAAAGAGATATTGGAAAATTACTTATTCTCATTTGCTCTATTCTGCAGATACAAGGACACAGGTATTTTACAAAAGAAAAGAAAACAATTTGTAAACGAGTGACTAAAAATTTAAGAATTTTATTTTCTTAAAAAAAAAAAAAAATCTAATAGATTTAATTTCAGACTAAACTTGCTCAGGGCCAAACGTAAAAAGAGCATTTTTTTTTAGTAAGGAAAGTTTTTGACTAAAGTTCAAGATATTAGAGTAACCTTAGAAAAGCTGTTGACACAATAAACATCTTTCAAGCCTGTGCTAATTCTGATTGATGCATTTATTTTCAACAATCCATGCTTTAAAAGATTTTAATGATGGGGCATTAGACAGTAATGATAGCAGTTCTTTTAATGAATTAATTATGCACACTATAAACTAAAATAATTTGGAGTGACATTTGTATTAAAAATGGTTATGTTTTAATTCCTGTCCTTAAATAATGTTTCTTAAGAAACTAAAGGGAGATTCTAGTAAAGAAATATAGAAACCTAAAATAACAATGAAATATAGAAACCATCAAAGCCACACACACATATTTGAGAAACACTATAAAAAAAAATTTTAAAAAAGAAAGAAAAATGTCTTAAAACTGGTGTAAATCAGTTATTTGTGCACTTGTACAAGCATGACTTATTCTTAGTTCATCCTATTGAGAAACTGTCAATGGATATAACATTACACTGGGATATTATTCTTATTTTCATCTCTATTTGTTGCATGAATCAAATTATATAAAAAGACACAAAATCCCAAATCTGAAAATATTCAGGACTATACAATATTTTACAGATGTTTAAATGAGAATTAGCTTTATTATCATTATTATTCTTGTCAACATGATCATATTGCATTTCTTTCACACAAAAAAACAACCTGGTTGTCAATTATTATGAGAAAAGAAATTCAGCAATCAATTAGTTGCTGCAAAACTTGAAACCTGACAAAAATCAAAATAAGAAAAAATTCCTTCAGCTTTCAAGTTCAAAGAATATTAAAAACAAAAGTTAAAAGCAAACAGAACTTGTCAAGAATATGTATGCATAGGTTTATTCAGAAATAATTCGATGCTGTTTGAAATTAAACAATGATAATACAAATCAACATAATTAAGTTCATTAGATACTAGTCTAAAAGCCACTAAAAAAGAATAGCCATTAAGAAGATAAAGCTTTTTGAAGACAAAAAGGGTTTGATTGTTTTTTTTCAGTTTTAAGCCAAGGCAAGACAATAACAAAAGTCTAAATTCAAAATTATCAATTTTTTACTTAATTTTTGTGATGAGATTTGACAATCATTTTTATGTTGACTGGTCTATTTTTATGACAAATACCCCCTTTATGGGTCATTTAATGCCAAAACATATTATAATTTAGATTGTATGTAAGAAATCTGAAGAAACAGGTCATATGTTGGGTTCTAATGACCTCTTGCATAGACTAAATATAATAATTAAAAATGCTAGAATAGATAAGTACAAAACTTCTAATAGAATCCAAAGAAATAGAAAAAAAAGATAATTGAACATAAGACTAGAATTATAGTAAAAAACTGATTCTCTGACATAGGTCTAGAGCACAGTTTTTAAAGGCATTGATTTATATTAGTTCTAAGTGACAATTCTCTTGGTCTTACAAGTTAAACCCTGATAACAGGCAGAAATAACTAAGAATATTTGCTAAAAATTAACATTAACAGCTCATAGATGGAGAACAATTTACCACAAGGTGGATTCACACTTTTTTGAGAATACTTGAATTCAACAAATTTTCCAAGAGTTAAAGAATGAATTAAGAGTCCAATTATTTGCTAGATATACAAATTATTTTAATAAAATTAATTTACTTTATAAATACCTATATAGGGCTTATAGAAGTATCTTTATCTGTATATGTTTTGGCAAACTGACTCTGAAGGTTTAGCCAGCTCAACCACAGAACACACATGATTAAGTGGAGAGTTTCATGGGACTTTGAATTCCACAAGTGGTTCCAAGCCATATATACATATGCCTGACCAACCAAAGACCAAGAGTGCATTTTTTACCAGTGGTTTTAACCATATCTCCAGATACTAACCTCAGTTTTTCCCACTTTAGTGCATGATGGAATATCTGATATTCTTAAATGGTCACTAACCTAACTAATGACCAGGCTCAACATCCTAAACTTCAGTGATATAACAGGAATTGTCTCCAACTGAACTTGACCTTATAGAAGTGCACATTGAGAATTTACAAGAACTTAAATTTATTAAGAAATGGTTGCATTAGAATTTTGCAACGAAGCATATTTAAAATGTCTTGAGATAAAAAAAAAACTTACAAAAATTCAACAATGTTTAATCATCTAATTTAAAACAATCAAATCTACTGAGCTTTCAAAGAGACATAATTGTAAATGATCATTACATACATGTATGTACATTCAAAAATATACATCAAATAAATACAACATTAAACATTCACCAATTAAAAAAATATATATTTAACAACACACAGTAATTGATATAAACATTTGAAAATATCTAATCACTCAACACGAGGACATTAAACATAAACATTAGAAAAGATCGTTTAATTACTTTTGAAATAGCACATGCACACAAATGAAAAATATAATAAAACATTTAATGACAGACAGGTACACCTATACATAATGAACGAAACATATAAAAAAGGAGTGCACAAAAACGGTCACAAAAATTAATAGTAAATGTATCTACACACAGAAGAAATGATAACTTGCTTATAAAACAGTCAAGTTACATATAGTTACTTTGTTTAATGGCATATCAACCTTTTTGTCCATTTTTTTACTATATAAATATCTTTTTTTTTAATGAACAAAGTATGATGTCAAAAGCTGGAGGGAACAAGGGTATTGATGCTTTTTCTAAATAAATGAGCCCAAAAAAGAACATAATGTATTGAGTCGGATTCAAACTCACGTACTTTGGTTCCAAAGTCCAAGCAGTGACCGCTCGCCCACAGGAATTCCCCACCTGCCTAGGAAAATGTTTCATTTCTTTACAAACAAAATTTTTAAACAGCATATTAGAAATTAAAAAGAATGTCAATTTTGTGATATAAAAAATAATAATAAATAGTAAAATAAATAAATAATGACAATAACATTTAAGAGGATTATTTTGGTCTCTTAAATCACTTTAGGTTGCAGGTAATGGCAAAATCCACCCCAAAACCCAATACCGTAAAGCAGATGTATTAAATTACAAAATCATATAAAAATAGCCTTACAGTGTATCAATTCTGAAAAAAATATAAACACAGTTAAACAGCAAAATATTTATTTTTTAAAATTTTTACATAAAAGAATTTAATTTTAATGCATCAAATAACACTTATTAAATTATCCATTTTATGTATTTAATCTTCATATACAATTTCATATAAATTACAGCTTAAATATCTATATTCATCAAACCATAATAATGATAAATATCTATTTATAATTTTAGAAGAGTTATTTTCAATAAATTAACTTTTAATTTATTATTTTTAGCTTCAATGACAAGATTGATTGATTGGTTTGTTTTATGGCAAATCAACCCTTTATAGACCATTTAATGCCAAAGAATTAGATATTGCAGTATAATGACAAGAAAGAAAAACTAAAAAAAAAATGAGGAGTTATTGATAAAGACCAAAGAAGATCTACTCCAATCTTAGCCACCTTGAAGAGTAATTCCTATTAATGTACAAGAAATTAAAAAAGAAAAAAAAAGAAGAAAGAAAAAGGTAGCCATTACTAAAAATTGTCAAACAAAATCTCATGAATAATTACATGTCATTCGAAAAATTTCAATAAATAGGAAAATAAAAAGGAATGCAACAAGGAATGTTTACAATTCAGTAATAAATCAAATCCTTCATTGGATGGTGAGGTGTAAGTTAAAAGCTTTATAAATACAGGATGCAACATCAGCACAACCCAACCTCTAGGCCAAATGGTTACTTCAACATATGGCATCAAAATTTTCTCTTTAAAAGAGATGGAGATAAAAACAAGACCAAAAGGAAATTGTGAGGAGGAGAGCAAAGATTTTGGTGAAGCATGTGAGAGCAAAACATTATTAAAAGAAGCAATGGCTTATATTTGTGATCACAATCATAAACTATCAGAAAGGTTTTAAAGGAAGAAGGCATCACAGCATATATGTCTTATATCTATTTATTATATGTGAACATATATAGAGAGGATGTGCCAAAATAGGTGTACAGTTATGAAAAATCTTTTTAAATGTCCAAAAGTAGATTTATTTTTTAAATTCCAAAATGCTAAAATAACCTAAGAAAGGAACTGTATAATCCTTGACTACTCAAAATGTCTTCCACAAACATAGCAACATTCTTCACAGCTAGTGAAACATAAACACTAATAAAGAATATGAAAAGACCTACTTTTAGCCCACCCTATATATAAATATATGCATACATAAATGCACATAAACACAGATATATGTCTATATTTATGAAAACATTTAGGTGTAAATTATATATTTCTACATATTATATCCAATGTTAATAAAAATTTTTCAGTTACATATCAAATTTACCAAGGGAGGGAGGTTACTGCCAAAATTGGGCTGGAAGTAAAGAATCTATAAAAATGAAGAGATCCTAAGTTTTGCCAGAACAAACACTAAAGTTTCAAGAGAAAAATATTTTTTCACAACTACCAGTCTTTGTTTGAACTAAAAACAAACTATGCAACCTGCAGTCATGAAGTGTATTTAACCTTTCTCTGTGAAATTCCAGAAAAATCCCTAAAACACATTCAAACTAGCTATTTTTGAAATATTCTCAAAATTTAACTTCAAGTTATTTATGCATGCTTCCATGGGTTTTGAAGTTATTTTTGCAAAATCTTAAAAAGAATTTAGAAAGCAGTCAATGATTACAGAATAAAAATACAGATTAAAAAAAAAAACTGAAAATCATTCTTTTTTTATTATTTTACTTTTGTATTTTCCCTTAATTTCGGCCTCCACATTAATTTCAACTCAAAATCATTTAAGAGAGAAATCATCATTAGAATAATCATTAAAATAACACCATTATAAGCACTCACTCCATTTACAATTACATGTATTTCAACTTTGGTTCATTTGATGTTGGTCAGTTAATATTAAATGAAACATGATAATGATTTCCATTTAAGATTATGAAACAAATAAGAAAGAGAGCAATGCCAACTACACCCAAAGACATATACACAAGATATATTGTTTTAATATTAAATTTATTTACAGCTATTATTGCATTTAAACATTAATATGTTAAATACAAACACACACATATACATACATATATTAATCTGTGTAATAAGGTTGTTTAAATTTATAGTTAGAGTGCTCAATATCAGTG
Organism: Idiosepius hallami; assembly: GCA_034780655.1. Lineage (NCBI taxonomy): Eukaryota > Metazoa > Mollusca > Cephalopoda > Idiosepiidae > Idiosepius > Idiosepius hallami. The sequence continues at coordinate 18,689 of JAUZSX010082596.1, forward strand.
GTAGAGTGTGTATATTATTTTAGTGTAGACACGGGGTCAACAGCCTTTGGCGACTGTCAATTTCTTGTCTGTGTGGTCATCATATATATATACATACGAACACATATATATACATACAAACACACACACACACACACACACATATATATTCAGAGTGGGGCAAAAGTCGCTTCGGGTTTTTAATATGATGCTGTCAATTTGCTAAATATAGTTATTATTAATTTTAGAATTA
>JAUZSX010082705.1:0-11259 GCA_034780655.1 Idiosepius hallami
ATATATATATATATATATATATATATATATATATATATATATATAAAATTTTGCAATCTGTCGACGGACCCGTTTTGGAATTATATTCCTCATCAGGACAGCTTTGCAAACCAGCCTTCCTCCAGCGAGGATCGAAACCGCGCTGTCTTGGTTGGCAGCGCGAGATCTTACCCCTATGCTATCTGGCCAGGTGATAATTTGTGAACAAATCTGCTGCTTTAGAGGGCTCAAGCTTTCGGAGGGAGAAGGAAGCGAGCTTTGCACACGGCTACTATACACAGCGAGAAATGTAAACAAACGATCGAAGAGTGCTCAATCCACACGAGGTAGAGAGCTAAATAAATATATATATATATGTGTGTGTGTGTATGTATATATATATATATATATATGTGTGTTTGTGTGTATATATGTGTGTGTGTATATATATATGTGTGTGTGTATATATATATGTGTATATATATGTGTGTGTATATATATATATGTGTGTGTGTGTATATATATATATATATATGTGTGTGTGTATATATATATATATATATATTACATTGAAACACTCCCCACAAACCTCAGAAGAACCATCAAATTTGATACTCTCAAGTAGGCCAATACAAAATTCCAGCCAAAGTAATTACACTACCACTACTTGCAACAACCACTTCACCCACGCCAAATTACAATGACCATGAAAACATCCAGATATACATGCACATCTTCCTACCAATTCCACAAAATTATTCTAAAATAATGAAATGCAATTAGGACTAAAACTTTGTTAATAGTCAACTATATATACTAATATGTATATAACTGTTCTGTTTGTTAATATTAGGCACTTAACAGCAAACACTTTCTCTTCTACCCAATCCAAACACACAGATAGTACAAAACTTATCACTAAGTTATTTTCAATAATCAAATTTTTAAAGAGGTCTGTGTTTGAGTGTCTCAAAATAGAGGGAATTGGAGATATGTTATTCTTCTAGGATGCAGGGTTAAGTGATAGGACAGACATACTCAATTTGCATATTGTACTTTCGAAATGAATTTTGAGATCTAATGATTTTGTTTTTGTAGTTTTATTATAGAAAGCTGATGTATAAGTCAAATCAAATCATTTCTCTATTGTATAGATAGTGAGGTATAAAATAGTAGATTGTATGATCATGTTCACCAATATACATATCATCAATGGTGCTCACTCAAATTATGTCTGTCCTCTTTATAGGGTAATCAACTCTTTGTTAGAAGGGAATCCCTGTGAAGGATATCTATGCATGACATTGTCTAATGTGGGTAGTCTGCTCCACAGACAGTCTTTGAGAGTAGTTTTTTTATTTGAAATTGCCCAAATATTGATTGAAATTAATAAAAAACAAAAAAAAAAGCCTACACCCTGCACTTTCATACTGGAGTTATTAATCTTTACAAGATTATTGACAATTGGCACTTAAAAACATCACTTTGCTTCTTGCTACATATTTGCTTTATTACACTTTACAGTATTCTATTTTTAAATATGTATATATATATATATATATATATAAAGCAATTAATATATTGAATTCATTCATCTTTCAGAATAAAAAAAAGTAGACACTGTGTGTCAACTTTTGTCAAAGAGGAAGTGTTATCAATGAACTAAATAAAGTGTGTCTGCACTTATTTTAGATAAATTCTGAATCTTATCAAAATGAATGAATACTTATGTACTTTCTAATATAAACACTATTTTACAAGCTTACTTATACTCAAGGGTAGTCATGGGGATGTTAAGGGCATGTTCTAAACTGACTGGGAAGATTAAAACCAGCATACCAAATGAAAAGTCTGTTAGAATATTTATTTGAAAGAAGCTAACTGCTTTTGCTCATTTCAACCTATCTTTAACCATGATATTCAAATGATACTTTGTTTAAAACTGTGCTTAACTTTGGTGCTAAAGCCACCCCTTCCATACCCCCCAAAAGAAAGAAAAGAAAAGAAAACCTTCCAGGAATGCAGTTTTTTTCATCAAAGTTTAATTCTAGTTTATTTATATCCTATTTTATTTCTTTTCTATTCAAAAGACTTAGATATGAATTAATATTTGTTCTAAAGTTAATTTGAAGCCTTTGCAAAATGACTAGCATTGATAAACTCTTGCAACATTTTTTTTACTTTTTTAAAAATGTCTCTACTCAATGGGAATTTATCTATTCTATAAAGTCTAGTGTAGCCAGACTTATGCAGTTTTCAAGAATGCTGGCTAAATGAATAAAATTTTCTCATTAACACATTTTCTTAATAAATCTAATATTTGAGAAAAACTGTTGCCTAGTCTTATTAAGTATAAGAATTTTTTGAATATACAAATTCATGTATTAACTTTTATTGAATGTGTAGTGTGGATAGTTTTGCTTCTCATGTAAAAACTTTTAAACTAGATTTTGTTGAATATGCACATAAATGTACGTGTTTGCATTTATATGCATATTCTTATATTCATTTTTTTTAGTTACAATTGCTGATTGATTTCTGTAGAGAATATTAAATTAGTTTTTTATCTATTTTCTTTATAATATATATATACATAAACTAATAAAAGCCTTAAATTATATTGAATTTTGAAACTTTTATAACCTAAAGATTTTTTTTAATGCATGTGTGTATAGTCTCAATTATTCTTTGTTAATTAAATTGTTACAATATCTTTTGTATCTTTCATTGGGTGTATATTCCTCTCTATTTAGAAGATCCTATTTATACCATTTTCCTAGTCAGCGCAATAAAATGATGGAAGTGGCACTTTTCCTTTTATTTGAACTTTTCAATTTCTTAAAGAAATGAATTATTAAATTTGGTTGGGTCTAAAAGTGGAATTACCATTTTGAACCTTATACCACTTTCTGGGTTTATAGGACTATTCTTAAACTGGACTATTGCAATACTTTTAACCTGAGAATAATTACATCTTATGAACAATTACTTACAATTTGGACTATTTTTCTTTTTTTCTCATAACTCTTTTTCTACTAAAAATCTATTCAAAATTTAGGCCTTTTTTATTACCCTAAAAATGGCTCTAACTGTAACATAAGAACTCAACTTTTATTATTCTACATAGCATTATTATTAATAATTAACTTATGTTTAAACACTGTAAAAAAATCCCTTGAAACCAAATCTTAGATAATATATTATTTATAATATAACATATGGATGTTTATTGCATTACAAAAATTATTGCTGTTTTTAAGCAATAAAAAGTTTAAACATTGTTGAATTGAAAAAAAATGTGCTTGGCTTCATGTATCTATTTGTAAAGTCCTGGAAGTATTTCATGCCAACCAGATGTTTTGATGAAATTGATCTTCTTCAATTCATATTCACTTTTATTAATTTTCTAAGTGCTTTGTGTATGAATAGTTGATGAACAATTTTGTTTCCTAGATGTGTATATAATCAACTTGTAGACTATGTTCTATTATACATGCATGGTTTATGAAACCTCAATATGTAAATAGTTTAGTTTGATTGATTCTAATCACTCAATGTTTTGTTTAATAGATAAATGCTTTTTAGGCCTACAATTTTGTAACAATTTGGTGTTGTAGATCAATCTTGTTTAGTGCATACCTATAGTCTTCAGGTAAAAATCATTAAAATAGTTTAGCGTGATAAACTCATGACACAAAAAAAAAAGAAAGAAATGCCTGTTAATGTTTTGGATTCAGTTATATTCATATTCTTATGAACAAAAATAGATAAAAGATTTCTTAAATGATTTTGTTTTATAGACATATATGTTTGATGTTTATCTTTAGTTGCCCAACAACTTTTTATTTCGAAGATTAAATAAGTTGTTTAGTTCTGTTTAATGAAATTTCCACCTTTTTGATCATTTAATGCTGTGATTAATCATTTATTCTTTTATAAACCTATTTCTTTTAAACAACTTATAAATTAAACTGTATTTGCATAACTCAACACCTAGAATAAATTCATACCTTTCTAAAAGTGAACATAATGGAGCAACTGGAATTTAAATTAACAAATTACTTTTTCAAAGCACAAGCACTAAAACATTTTGTCATGAGGAACCTTCTCAAATAAATAAGCTACTATCTAATTCAACAGTGATAGTTTGTTGTTTCATTTTTTATTTTTGTTTTCCAGTTTGTTCTTACTTTATAGAACTTCTTATAGAAATAAAGATTTATTAGTTTTCTGTTTTAATTTTTGTCTCAAAGTTCATTGTAATTTATAATCCTAATTCTACTCTGAAAATTGTTCTCTTAGGCAGCGAGGTGGAGCATTGGTAAAAGCTAAGACTTTGAAATCTTATTATGCGAGTTCAAATCCCCATCAAAACCATTCTGTCTGCCTTTAGCTGCCCCAGGCAGATGGTGCTCGTTAACTTGGGAGAGTATCTCATTTAGGTGAAAGGAAATACTAATTGTTGGGGGTTGAGTATAGGGCTAGTAACTCTTTCTTGTAAAAACAAATATGCTACAGAAACTTAAAAAAAAAACAAAAAAAAACCTGCCCAATGCCCCACTGGGTGTAAAACAAACAATGGTTTGCTTAGCACTCACTATAAGTCACTTTTTTAACACTAGATAATATAAAAGTTTTAAAAAATTGACTTCAATTACAAAAGCTTGTTTTAAAATGTTGATTCTTGATCCATTGAGCTATGATTTTCTTTTCTGTTTTATTTTAGTTGGTTTTCTTTAACAGATAAAGAAACAGGTTGATAATTCAATTACAATTTGGTTATTATTAAATAAATGATTTTTATTTATAAGATATAGACAATTTTAATTACAATGTCGCTAAGGATTAAGTAAATGGTATTTGACAAACCTTTATTCTCATCTTCATTGTTATACGCATGTTCCTTCATTTGTGTGAATTTCCAACATGAGGATTAATTCATATTTAAATGCACAACATTGCCTTGTTTGTGTGAATTTCTGAGATGAGGCTCAACAGTTAGTATAATTTGGGTTATTCAGACTTTTATTTTTTTAGTTAGAATAATTTGTAATTTATTCATTCCGTTCATGATTTTATGAAGTGCATCATTTCGAATATTATGATCTACGAGGGTAAATCAAAAAGTTCTGAGACAAATTGAAGAAAAACTTAATTTATGGAAGTTGTTAAATTATTTTTCTACATAAGATCCACCTAACTCAAAACACTTTTGCAAGTGAGGTTTCCATTTAGAAATTCTTTTTTAATAAAATTTTGTTCCAGTATTTTCACATAGATTGAGTTTGTATCTTTTTTCTTAGAATTTTTTTATTTACCTTTGTATACTGTGTTCATTTTGTGCTCTTCTGAGATGTCATCTTCACTTGCTCTAAAATACTTGTCAAACAAAGCCCTCTATAATGATTCCTTTATGAAAAAATTCTTTTTTTTTTTAATTCTAAATGTTGAAGGGATTATAGGATTACAAGATTATCTAAAATAATAATTCATATTTTATATGGTCTCAACATTTTTCATACTGTTAAATTTTTCGTGCACAATAGAACTCTAAAAATGCAATTAATTTGTTGTTTTTTTATTTTGTTCTTTTATTTTTTGTGGTTGAGTGCACCATTATTCTCAGCCTGATTATTAGATCAGAACAAAAAAAAATAATCCTTAATAATAAAGCATTGATTACAAATTGGGTAACAATAAGTCATTCTGCTTCTTTTTACTCTGATCTTTCTCGGATATTTGTGTGTATTTTTTTTAATTACCTGGTTCCCAGAATCCCCTCCTTTTTTAATTACCTGATTCCCAGAATGCCCCCACCTTTTTTTACCTGGTTCCCAGAATTCCCTCTTTTTTTTTGTACTTTAATATTATTTTCCCTCTATTTCCTGCTTATTCATCTTTCTTTTTCATCCATTTACTTTCCTCCTTTCCTTTCTTTATTTCATTCTCTTCTTTTTACTTGTTCTATTCCATTTTAGAAAAAAAATCAATCCCTTTTTATCCTTACTTTAGTCGGTTGCCTTCTGCTGCAATTCATTCTGATATCTGGGACAAATATTATCCAGCTAACAACCAATTTCAGATTGATCTCTTATTACAGTCTAAACCCTTACCCTTCTTCCTTTTTCTTTTCTACCTTTCATATGAGTTGTCAATTTTTATTTTACCTCATTATTGCATTTTAATTCTGAATGACATCCTTTTGTTATTTTCTTTTAACATTTTTTTAACTTTAATTATTATTGTTATTAACTGGCTATACAAACTGATATGCCTGATTATGAAATTAAAACAACAGTAATTATAATATTTAGTTGCATACCACTGAAATGAAGTAAGTATGATAAATACAAATGAAATTTAAATGGCCTAGAAAAAAAAAAAAAATTAATTAATAAAATGTGATTTCTTCCACATGACACAATATATACAAATTTAAAATAAACAAATCCACATCAAAAATTATCATAAGAGAGATAAATTATGAAAAGATTTCAAGCTTGTCAACTCATGAATTTCATATTCAATTTAAAATAAATTATATTTCATTGGTGCAGCGTTAGAAGTTTAAGATAAAAATAATAAAGGAAATCTGAGGATCTAGGGTTTTTATTTCCCATGGAAGCTACATACTTTCACTTTTAATCTTCAACACATCACACAATATACAAATAAAGTTTTTTGGAAAAATATGAATCCTCACATTCCCTCCAGATATGGATTAAATAGTGCATATTATGTTATTCTAAAACTATCTATGCTCAAAAAATGTTTATTAAAAATGGCTGTTCTCCACATTAAATGACCTGAAAAGGTTGATATGCCATAAAACAAACCAAAAAATAACCCAATAGACATTGGTCATTATTATAAGAGCGATTATTTATTTTTATATTAATCAATATTTATTTACATGTGGAAAAAAAAATATTTTTCTAAAAATGATTGTTCTCGGCATTGAATGATAAAAAAAAGTTAACAAAACAATGTTTTGTTTTTTTATGGGATTCAAGAAACACCTTTCACTTTTTTTATTCTAATTTATTACATTCAATATACATTTATACTATTTCATAAACATTTTTAGAATATTAATTAAAATGTTGTGCTTTTGTTAATGATCTCAGAAATAGTTTTGTCATGGTCAGTTTGAAAATTAATACTTTGCTTTTTAAACGTTTGCTTTGTTGAGTTTGCTCTCATTCACTAATTTCATATTTTGTTACAAATGCTTTTACAGGCCAAAGAAAATCATGGCTGCCTCTTTATCCTGTTCTGTATGAACAAATAAATTTTGCATTTTATGCTCATCATTTTTTTGTTTTAGAATATCAATATCTCAGAATAAAAGATGGAGTCATTGGTATGAAGTTTCACTTGTTAACTGTCACCATTTTCTTTCTCATCTACTTTATCTTTTTTACTGTTATTTTAAGATGAAATTGTTTAGCCAATGAAAATACTTGTTTTGTTTATTAGTGGCCTTCAAAGATTGACCTTGTCTTTTCAAGATGTCTTTTCTTTCTAACCATTACTCCTGTCATAACATTGTGAAATTATTTTTCAAATGTTCATAGAAAATGAATTGGTTTCTCTTGCTTTACTTAATAAAAATGTATTTCTAACAATTTATCAACACTCACCAAATGTTCTTTGAAACTAATATAAGTGTATCAATCAGTTTTCTTTGAAACTAATATAAGTGTATTGATCAATTTTAGAATAAATATAAGATTAATTTCATAATTATTTCATTCTAATCTGATTTAATAAATATTTTAAAAAAAAAATGTAACTTTGTTTTGCTAAGAAAAACTGTATCAATTTTGATGCAGTTTTCTTTTATTTAACTACAAGGACCGACTTTCTCTCTGCTTCAATATTTTGTACATTTTTTTGGATAATATTTTCAAGTTATTAGTATTTGATTTACAGATTTTATTTTTCTATGTTACCTATGTTTACTTCTACATTTTTATATCTTATTTTCCTTTTTTAATTACTCTTCTTTATTATTACCTATTTTTCCATTAACAAACATTATTAGATATATTGGACTCACATAATGACACATTGTAATCAGATATCAACTGCCCTTATTTAAACACATTTTATGAAATAATATCCATAAAAAATAAATGTTTTAATCATTTATCTTCTATACTCATGAATAAGGCCATTTATTTGTTATAAGAAAAAAAAAAGAATTTCTATTATTTCATTTTTTTAAAGTCTTATTCAATTGACATTAATTCCATATCTGTTATTGAAATTCAATATAAACTCTGTTTTATCATTATTGTGAATACTTTGTTCTGGAAAAATAAAAATTAATGTAATCATATAAAATAAAGATTCAAGATAAGCTCATTTAGATGCTGGGTGGGCACACACACACACACACACACACACACTTTTATATATATTTATTAATATTTGACTAAAATATAAATATAGTTAAACTCTGAAATCATTAGTGACATTTTTTTCAAAAAGTAAATTTCAAAATTAACCATGCTTCCCAGATTCATAGTTCCATGAAATAAAACCTTGTAAACTATACATCAAAATTTAATATAATTCCTAATAAGATGATTATTTCCTGTCTTTTCTGGCAATTATATACATTGAAATAATTCTATTAACTTCATTTCTCATATTCTCCCTTGAAAATTGAAGAATGCTAAATGCAAAACTATCAAAAATTTATATATAATTTAAAAAGACACATTTGTTTGTATCTTTGAAATTTTCTCTTTTTTCAAAAATAATTCATTTTTTGTCATAATATTAAAAATAACTTGTCAATATCAAGACCTAATGGAAAAAATAATATTAATAATAAATATGCCCTACAGAAGGCAAAACATCTAAAACGCCTCAGCACTAATATATATTCTTGTTTTTTGTTTTTTCTAATAATTTTCTAACACATATCGGCAGAATTTACTTCCTATTTTTCTATCATTTATATATATATATATATGTATATATATATATATATATATATATTAATAAATTATAGTTCTTCTGAAGCATCCTATAATATATAATAAATAAAAAATTTTTAAAGGCTTAATATATATGTAATATATATAATCATCATCATCATGGATGAAATAATATGTCCTGTTTCTGGCTAATTTGTTAATCTAAATGACACTGTTAATGGTGAGTGGATGTTATTTCATTTTAGATGTCATTCAACTTGATGATAGACTATGGTATTATTAATGGGACCATTCCCATCAAATCTACCATAATCTACTTGAAAGACATCTAGAATGACACCAATATAATCGAATTATGTCATGACAGGGCCGCCCTGTCAGCAAGGATTTACCATATGCTGACTTCTCCTCTGCCTAGAAGGAAAAGTCCTTAAAGAAACACCTTAGTGATTCTGAACTGTCTCCACAACCTGGGCATTATAGAGAATGCACCATTAGTATTAGCTTGAAAATGCAAAAACATCACTTTGAAGGTTTCAACAAAACCAGATTTTTCTATAAATTGTTTCTCAGTGAAACCTATTTAAAACAAAATAGGTTTTGTATAAACTTTTTTAAGTGTATTCCAAAGATAAACTAAGAACTAAAAAACAGAAAATCATATTGAAAAATATTGATTTGGCTTTTAATATTAGTTTAAAAATAGGTTTGATATGCCATAAAACAAACCACCATCCAACCAACCAACCAACCAAGATATATATCAAATATGCAATCTTTACATATTATCATTATTAGTCACAATCACCTGACTATTCCTTTATTCATGTCTTCTTCATGTAACTCCTCAAACCTTCAGCTTATATGATATTATGACAGTTTGTCATATGACCTGCATGTATTTAAAGAGTGCTAAGACTTGGAAGGATCTTGATCTGTTACTGAACCCATAATGATTGACTGGCTGGCCCAAACTACTGAATATTAAGTCTACACACTGATGTTGATTTTAACCTATCTAAAACAAAGATATTCATATTTATTAATCTGTATGTTATAATCTTTTTTACAATATAACACATTCATAAAAAATATGTGATATTTTGTATATTTTATTTTGTATAATTGATTTTTATGCAACTAGCTGTTAGTAATAGAAGAAAATCCCATTTGAAAGATAACATTAGACCTTGTGTCAAATCAATCAATAAATAAGAACTTTGAGTATTTTACAATTATAATTCATAATCAAAAGATTTTTATTCAACTCTTCATTTTTAGCTTACTTTAAAAAATAAACTTGAACTATTTGAACATTTAATCATTTAACTGATTAGATAGTTAGATTCAGTCTAACCATTTATCCACTTTTTTGAAAAAAAAAAATCTGGAACACCCACTTTTAATAATGAGCTTTTTTTTTTGTCAATAAGTTGTTAAAAGAACTGCAGAACTGCCTTGTTATCCTATATCTGGTGAAAATAACTGCAGTTTAATCAATTCCCAACAGTATTAGTCCAAAAATGAATGTAATCAATTATAATTTTAATTTACAAAGTCCAATCTCTTAAATACTACACAATACAGAAATTTCCTTTATAATGGACTTATTGATATATGAGTTGATAAGTGATTATTAAGTGCTTCCAAAAATGTAGTACAAATTACATTCAGTTTATAATGCATATTTAACAACCATTTTCTTATATTCAATACACTATAACTTACATCTTTTTTCTGTATATCTCAACTTTTATTGTATTCCACTCTTTTTTCAAGATTATGTAATTATTGGATTTGTAATGCAACAACAGATAATTAAAGTCATTCTATTTTTATTCCTGAACATTCTACATGGCAATCATTGCTTCATAGACTATATGATATAGAATATATTTATAACATTAGAATAAAACCATAAACTACATGAGTTTACTCCAAGAAAATTTATTATCTTTTTTATTTTATTTTTTATACAAGCCTAAATTGTAGTTTATTTTAAAGTATTTTTTAATTAGAAATATTTATCTTTTGAATTATTCAAAAGACAACACCTAAAACGACATGTTCATGACCACTAAGTTCCATTTAATAACAGTCTTATACCTGAGTTTTAGCCTAGCATTTCTTAGTAATACTTTTCTAAGTGAAAACCTTAAATATTGAAAGGATTATCTTTTGTGAAAATATAAAGAGAAACAGAAAGACACAATGACTTACTTAAAAAAGAAATTACCATTTTAAAATTAAACTTCTTTTTTTTTTTTTATGAATAAAGATGAAAATTTCAAATCCTTGATAATTTCTCAGTTAGGGGTTTTGAATCCAT
>JAUZSX010082814.1:0-18915 GCA_034780655.1 Idiosepius hallami
ATGCTTAATATTCATAATAATAACTGAAGATTCTTACCAATAAGTGTCACCATATTTTTTGTTCCAATCAAAAAATACCATGCCTAATCCCTAAAGAAAAGAAAATTCATTTAATAAATTGGTTGGTTGCTTTACTTCACAGCATATCAATATTTTTAGTCTTTTAAACACTTGCACAATGCATTTTTTAGAAGTATCACCATATTTTTTTTTATTTCAATTAGAAAATACAATGCTAAATCTCTAAAATAGAAAAAAAGAAAATTCAGTTATTAAATTGGTTGATTGATTAGTTTATTTTACAGCATATCAACCTTTTCAGTCATTTAATACCAATAACAATCATTTTTTATAAAGATTATTCTTTCATAAACAAGAAGAATTGTTTTGACTAATGAATCCACAAATAAAAGGAATTTGTGGATTAATCCTTTCTCAAGGGTTAATATCTCAAAAGTGATCCTAAGGGAGTGACTTAGATTTAAACTTGTATTTTATAATTCCAAACTTCAATCCCTGAATCTATGTGCCATTCATAGACTGAAAGGCAGTTTGAATATAAGTATATTTATAAATGTAACACAAATTGTGTTATTTTATTCAATGTTTTACTTGGCTTTTAAGCTTATGATGGGGATTCATTTCTAAATATGATAAGTGAGTGACTTGGATTTAAACTTGTATTTTATAATGTCAAACTTCTATCTCTGAATCTATGTACCATTTATAGGCTGAAAGGTAGTTTAAATAAAAGTACAAATGCAACACAAAGAAGGGTCATAGATAAACAATTAAAAGAAAACATACTTTGAATTATATCAAATTTCTTTTATGAAACATTACAATAAATGAAATTGGATATTATAAATGTTAGTTTATACTGATTTTTGATTTTAACTATGTCAATAATCTCTTATCTAAAAACTATACCCAGGCATTTGACTGAATAATAGCTTTATCATTACCTTAGGTCTTGAAAAGCCTGTCTTGTTTTTTTTTTTTGTAAGGCTTGCAAGCTAAGAGCTAGCATGTTGCGCATGAAATAGATCAAAGAAAAGTTGAAAAAGAACTTTTCACTTTCTTTCTAAATTTTTCTAAGGAATAAAACAGTAACATTGAATAACATATTCTTTCTTCGTTTTTTTGCTGCTTGACCATCCAAATCTCAAAAGTGACTAGTATTGTCAAGATCAACAATTGTGACATAGCTGGGGCAATGGGAAACTTTCTTTGGGAGCTCAAATATTCTCCGAACCGGGCCAGGATGTATAATGAATAATAAGAAGCCTGTATGTGATTAGTTTTTCGTACTTACAAGCTTTCTTCCACAAGAAGGTCCTCTTCTTGAATTTGGGGGTGTTGTTGTTCTTCTGGCCAGGGAGAGCTCTCGGCCCATCCCCTAATGAGTCTCCTTACCTTGTTGTGTCCATTATACACTCGGTTGCCAGTTCTTTGCCTTGATCAGACGGGTCACCTGCCGTTTACCTTGGGAAGTTCTCCCTTTCTGCCCCTTTTTTATATTCTCTGGGTCTGAAATATCAAGCTATAAGGAAAGACGGAGGCAGGAAATTTTCGATGACCATCTTTATTAGGTTGCTAGCTTACAGCTCTTGAGTGGCATCCGGTGATATGGCCTTTTCATTTTATACTGCCTGTGATGTCATCTTCGTGACTCACACGTGACTCAAATGGGAAGTCTTGAAAACTCACGAAAAAACAACACTCACCCATTCACTTCTTCCCTCAGCCTCCCATAATATTACACAGTGATTTTACTGTTTTCATCATGAAAAACATAATTATGAAATCAAACTACTTAATCATCAGATAAACTCCATAGAAGATGTATGACACCATTTCACCATAAACAAGGGTTTTGTGGTTACAGTGATTCATTTTCTTATTAACTATTGATCCATTATTGAGAGAAAATATTAACCTCCATATGTAAATTAAAAGAACGGAATAAAAAATTGTCCTATCTGACTTGGTTGTTTTGTGTTTAATGGCATATCAACCGTTTTAGGTCATTTTAATACTAAGAACAATTAATTTAGAAAAACGTTATTTTTATACACACAATTTTTTTAATAACACAAGTTGCACTATTTAATCCATAGCTGGAGGAAAGATTGGGATTCATACCTTTCTCAAAGGTATTAGTCGAAATGTCAACATAGAGTGAACAACTTGGATTTGAACCAGCATACTACGGTTCCAAAGTTCAATTGCTTATCCACTGGGTCACATTGACCGTCCATACCTGACTTGTGACAGAGTAAAATAACATCTAATCAACAAGCAATATTTGTTAAGTTGGACCATAATAGATGAGTCTATTCTGCATGGCTGATGCACAGGAGAGAACCAAAATAAAAAAAAGTATTCAAAAAGTTCAGATTTTTAGGATCAAAAGATTACAATTTGACTATCTTTAATTTTAAGTCCAATTTAAGTGTGGTTTTTCAATACAAATACCCTGAAAAAATACTTTACTGCAAAAGAATTTGTTCAAATGTGTTTCTCTAGACATTGACAAGACTACTGTGATATCCTACATAAAGTGACTACATTTATAAAAATAATGAATATTTATGCATAACTTTTTACTACTTTAACATTTTATAGGGTTTGCTAGTTTCCGGGTTCCAATATTGCTCTACTGGGCGAGAGCTGATTTGATATCACATGTTTAGGTGTGTCAGAAAATTACTCACCACCCTGCTCATCTCTATCATATTTCCAACATAAGCTGTTGGTTTAGGGCCCTTAATTCCGCAATCATTAAAAAAGCCAAAATTCTTTCTGCCATATCTGTATATAAAAAAAAATAATGTTTCAATTCCAGTATATTTCTTTACATCAGGGACATGTATAAGGTCAACAGAATTTGTGATAAGTAATGTATATTGTATCTTTGTCTAAAAACCTTACATAAATATCATATCTTTCATTTTAGTAAATCTATGAATATTTTTGTAGAGTGTAGAAAAATAAAGACTTTATAAAATATATTAAAAACAAATAGACAAAAAAAACTAATGAATTTTTAAGAATTAAGATTATTAATAAAGATAATTAAATCCTCTTGTATCCAAACTTTAATTAATGAAAACAAAATGACTAACAAACTAACAACAGTAGATAACACAATAGGACCAGTATTTTGATTTAATCTGGGATTTGGACTAATCAGGTTTGCTGGCCTTCTCTTGGAGGCCTTTTCTTCCAGGCAACACCAACTCTCCTTGATTCAAATGTGGAGATTTGGGGTTTATGGCAGATTCTAGAGGAGCTCCAATATGAACTGAAGAATTAAAAACCAGCTACTTTTAGAGATGGTTGTGGTAGGGCAATCTATTATATGATAGCTATTTAGTAATTTTACTTGTAGAATTTTATTAAGAAAATTAAAGTTAGGTGTGTCATTTTAGCATTTATGCATGTCATAAGCTCTATTTGCTAATTTCAATATTCTATCTTGATATGGTCCAAGTCTTTTATCAGAGTATTGAATATTTCCTTCTAATTCTGCCAGATACTTATGTAACTGATAATTTATTCCAAAAATAATACTTCAGGTGCCTTAATTTTTGCCAACGTTATCAGGAAACTGTTTGTCAACAGACATTGAATAAGTGCAGTGACGTTCCGATTTGTTGCTAACACCGTTGTACTGCATTTTTCCTCTTCTGATACCCTTGGGGCTAAAAACAATCTTTCAATATGTACCCACTCATTATACCGAAGCCTAACATAGTGCACCAGGGTAAAAATATTCCTCAGGTGGGCGCCTGTCTTTAATCAAGAAGATATGTTACTGACAGTGCTAGCAGACTCTCCAGAAAAATTCTCCAAAATGTGGAAGAGAAACTATGCTTGGTACATGTCTAATATATATTTTTTTCTTTCAAAATAAATCTCCCTTATCTATGCCCACACAACCAAAATGACGAAAAAAAAAAATTATCGAAACTGAAGAAGGAAGGGTGAAAAAATTTTTTTTTTTACTTACAAATAAGGAAGTATGATAGGTTAAAACAAAATTTATTTGTACCCTTTTATAGATTGCCTTTTTTTCCCTAAAACACCTCACCACTTGATAAAAACTAAAAAGATGAAACCTTGATACAGATCCCTACTGACTTGACCAAACTCCAAAATATCTTCCCGTCTCTTTCTTCCTCTTTCTTCTTCTCCTCCACTCAATCCAAGAAGCCGAGAGTCGGCCACCCAACAAACAAGAAATTAACATGGACTTTTTAGGGATCCTTTCTTTCCAGATCTTTCTGAAGTTGACATTTACATCAGCCATTTACAGAGATTCCTTGCTACTTTGCACTTCGCTTATTGCTGGATCATTACTTTGTGAGTCAAAAAATTTTCAATTAAAATTAAAAATTATTTAAAAATATTGAAAGTCACACACGACCGAAAAACATTTCAGACAGTAAAGATTCAAGCCAATTGGTCCGCACCCCTTTGGATCTTGGATGCCGATTGGCCAATTCATATTGTCCAACCATCTTTCATACACCCACTCTGCATTGAATCTACTGTTTGCTATATCAAGAAGGAAGAGACTAACATCCGTAAAACTATGTTTATATCTTTAACCTTTAACATCTAACTGTTTTCCATTTGCTCTCTCGCTCTCTAAGTCAGTGAAGATGTCCTCTTGAGGTTAGTTTGAACCTCGGGGGCTTTTATGAAGGGCCATCGGGTCGCTACTTAAGAGATTTTCACGTTTTACGATGGGTTCTGGCCTCCATTAACTACAATAACCGAGGTTATACTATAAATATTTTACATGAGTATCTTGTGTGACCCAAATAATTTCCAAACTTACATGATTGATCATCACCAGGGATGCTCTGTGTACTGTGTACAAACCAACCACTGTTATGCTCTCCATTCTGTGTATCTACAATTTTTTTAGTGATGCTTGTTTTAAGTGCTGGGGTGAGATACCATCACATTGAATAATTGAGTTACCACTCTCTAGGTATACAAGTGGTCTATTTTTGGTCTCCTGGTTAATTGGAGAGGGACCATTGTTTTCAGTGGTGTGCGTTTGTGTGTCTGTACTATTACCGGATAACCGTCCATTACTTTTTTCTGAAATTTTGCCACAAGTTGTATTTTTATATCTTGTTGTACATAGTAAAAAAAAATTTTATCACAAAAATTCTCGTTGCATTGAATCAAAAACCTCCCAAAATGACTGAAAATGATACTTTTTGCCCTATAACTTTTGATCCATCCATTAGATTTTTCTGAAACTTGTAAAAAAATGTGGAGGGAATTGTTCCAAAGGTAAAGTCGGTATTTCTGAATGGGAGAAAATTCTGGAACACATCCCCTGGGGCTTTTTGGGGGCTAAAACTACCTCTGTTGGGGGCTATTTAATGTTTCTGTCCAAAATATCATTATGTTTGTCTTTTTTTTATGCTCTACTTTATATGCACTCACGGGGGACCATGCATGCTTTACTTGTTTTACCTAAAATTTCTCAAACACTTGCTAGTTTGTTATCTTGTTTGATGTCACTCTACATTTAGCCTCTTCTAACTTAGCTTCCTTGACTAAGTTAAGCGTGGGCCGATGAAGTAGCCTTTGGGGTGTGGTGTGGACCTTGGAACATCTAGGCGACGTCCTCCCTCCTCCCGTCGTAAGGTAACGTAATAATAATCTTTTTACCTCATCCAATAAATCTAATCATATTTTTTTCATTATGTAATGTTATTTGTTTAAAGTGTTTAAATGTTTATTTGTTTAAGAAATAGTTTTTTAGTGGTTTTTAAAAGTACATATTGTTATGTTTTGATTAATATTTAAAAAAGAAGAAGAAAAGGCACCCCTCCCTCTGCTCTAGCACCAGTTTTAACTTGTTGCTGCCAATCCATTCATTGAGTTTTAAAAAAATGAATTATAGAATAGAGCAAGTGAGTGAGTGTATTGTTTGTTTACTTTCTTTTAACCAAAAAAAAAAAAAACAACCTGAAAAACCAGTCTTTCGTTCTGTTAATTTCTCTTCCAGCTTTTTTTAGTAACATCTTTTTCGAAAATCTGTGAAAGGTAAAGTTTGTCAACAACAGTGATCTTTTTGGCTTGTTTAAAAAATAAAATGGAAATTTTGATTTCGTCTTTGTTCAATAGCCATGTTCAAAACATCGAGCAGAGAGAGCGAGCACTTCTGGCGCGTTTGCATGCGCGACAATAAAGAATGGATCAAGAGACCTGGCGGGCATTCGTCAAGAATATTGGCTCGGTATCTCTACATCAGAAATGAACAAATGACAATCCGTAAACTTAAACTTCTCCAAGTTTTTTTTTTGTTTTTTGTTTTTTTTATAGAATATGAGAAATTATATCCCCTCAGAGAGCACAGGCCCTAATAATTCCAGCTTTTTCTAGAATTAGTTTTGGTTCGTTTAAAAAAGGGGGCAAAATGCTTTCTTTGCTTCCTTTTTTTTTCAAGTTAATTAAAACCACAACCTGTTGATGAGGATGATGCGTAATAATAATGAGATAACTTTTTTTTTAAATTTTGGTTTTGTTTGTTTAAAAAAAGTTAAAATATTTCGGGTTTTTTTCAATAAAAAATAAGTTGAATTTTTTCTATTATTTTTCTTTATTTCTTTAATAGGCGCATTCATTCGTAAAAAAAAATATTAGAATGGAACGAAATTAAAATTACCATTGCAATTTTTAAACAACCCCCAAAAGATTACTGTCGACAAACTTACCTAAAAACTTTGGTGGACCAACTGGTAACCCCTTCCCCTTATAAATTGGTTTTTCTTTTCTTTTTTTCAGTTTTTCTGCTGATTACTATCGATTGGACACCAATCTACAAGATTGTCGAAAGAAATTTGGAGAAAATAAATATTTAGGGGGTTTTTTTTTTTTGGGGGGGGGCTCACTTTTAGTAAATAAATCAATCCCCTATAAAGATTTATTGCCCTTAGATTAATGATGGGTTTAATTAACATCTTTACCAAAAAACACCAAAAAGAATTATTGCTTCATTTTTTTAATCAATTAAAAATCATTTCTTCATAAATACTTTATTAAATAAATATTTTTCTAATGTTCCTGTTCCAGACTATTTTTTAACCAAAAACTTGTGTAATTTATTTTTACACAAAACTTTCATATACTTTTAACACAAAACTTGTTGCAAATAATAATTTTTAAAGTATATATTGTTCGTTCATTCATTTAATGAATATTTCAAAGTTTTTTATTGTATTATCACACTTGATATGATGACGCATGGATGGCCTCCCAGGCCTCATCGACATGAGTGAAAACACTAGAAAGAATTATTGCCCTTAGGTTAACGGAGGGGTTGCTGCCTATAGGTTTGGGAGGGGGTTAGAGTTGTTTTCCCAAATTTGTTGGAATTTAATGAAAAAGGATTATTTTCTTATTTAAAACTTGTAAAACATGTTTGAACTTTTTCAGACACAAAGTCTCTTAAATAAATATTTACAAAAACAAAAAAAATGAATCAATAATTATTTTTGGTGTTTTTAGTTAAAGGTGTTGATTGATTGACTGTTGATTGAACTGGTCGTTAATAAGGACTGTTTATTGTGTTTTTTGTTGTTTTTTTTCCAATATGGGGGATCGATTTAGGTTTTTTCTTTGTGTGTAAAATTGAGCACACCTGCCCCCCTCCCCCCCAAAAAAACAATCTCTAAATATATTTTTTTTCCAATTTTTTTTTTCTTTTTTGATAATCTTGTATTGATGTCCAATCGATAATAATCCGCAGAAAAAAAAACTGAAAAAAGGAAAGAAAAATCGATTTTTAAGGAGGCCTACCGCCTCCTTAAAAGTCGGGATGGTAGGTGGGCCAGGACAAGAAGACCCTCTTTCTTGACAGAGCAATTCAACCAGCAACCGCCACCACACACCACCACCACCAGTGACCAAACCTTTTTTTAATCGTGAAAGGAAAGAATCAATCAATTAGTTAATTTTTAAAAAATTTAAAATGAAATAAACTTACAGATAAAGGCTGAGTAAGAAAATCAAAATAACAAGAATATAGTTAGGGATGTCAACTCCAAAGATATCCATAACTCGGTTAGTGCTTCTTCTTGCTTTGCTTCTTCTTCGTCACCAAAAAAATAAAAAAATAAAAAGAGAAAAAATTTGTTTTTCTTCTTCGTATTCAAAATAAAATGTTGGTTTCTGTGGTTTTCTTATCGGGTAAATTAACAAACGATAAAAACACAATTTTTGAGTGTGTGTTTGTTGTGGTAACAGTGAACTTCAAAACTTGAACCTGACTTCTTGCTCTGATTACAGTTATTATTCACAAATATCAGCAGCTTCAGCTTCTTACGCAGTTGTTTATTCTTGTACTACACACTACACACACACTTCAAACTTTTATAACGTGATGAAATGAATGATGATAGAGAGTCTTTTATTTCATCACCTGACGAAATAAACTTTATCAACAAGTATTTAAACTTGGATATTTTGGGCGTGCTTTTGTTGGAGGGTGGGCGGCGTTGATGTTTGAGGTGTGGTCACTCACTCACTCACTCACTCACTCACTCTGTTAGTAATGGTCTGGTCACCCACCACCCAGTTTGTGAGTGTGTGCCTTTCAAATAAAGCATTTTTTTCTAATAATTAAACTCTGCACGATTGGAAAATGTCTAGTCATTGATTTTTAAATTTCTTTATTTCAATTTATCACATATCGTCCGTCCGCTCGTCCACTCAGTGGACACAAAATATATTTTAATGAAATCTATCTTTTTATTTTTTTTAACGTTTTTGTTACGGTATTTTAAATTTTGGTATTTAAAAAGATCATTTCGTAAAGTCACAACACAACGAACACCGAATTTTCTATCACAACAAAGTTGTTTTTAGTGGTATTATTCGAGTTTGCTTGAATGCTATATGGCTAGGGTTAAGGTTTAGATTTTCGGTAGGGTGGAAACTACGGTTAAACCATAAAAATGGCGACCTCCATTGAAAACCATAGTAAAAGAAGTGAGTATTAAAAGTGTTGAAAACTATTTGTCAGCAACAATTTAAAATGTTGTATTTAGTTCAAAACAGACCCAAATCTGACCGAATACACCTAAAAAGTAGCATTTGAAAGGTGAGTGTTGGTGAACAAAGTGATTATGATTTAATCGGTGTTTAGACCATCTTTCTTATTGACCATAAATAACCAAAAACCGAAAAAGAACCAAACCACCTGGTGAAAAATTCATCTTTCTGTGATAGGGATAATTAAAAGAAATAAAGCTAAAACTAACAAAATATTCAAGGAATTTCTCCATAATTTCACCATGTTTTTTTAAGAATTATAATTTAATTAGATTATTTTCAAAAAATTATATTTAACTTTTTGGTTGTGACTGGTCGTGGTGGCGGTGGTGTAGGTGTGGTGGTGCTGGTACATGCACTCACTGGTGATGGTGATCAAAGAAGATTTATATTTTTTAGTCTTTTAAGCAGCATTGTTGACCAGTTTTTACTAATAGATGAGAGAAGAAAATTATTTATTATGACTTGCAAATGAGTGAAGTTTTTAAATAACCATTTAGCATTTCATAGAAAAATACATTGAATGCAGGGTGCTGTACTGTGCTGCTGTACTGCTGTCTGTAATCCCTAGAGAATAAAGTGTTGTGTCGTGTTCGTGTTCAAATGTTATATTATTGCCAGCTAGTCGTATATTTCTCAGATGTTGACCAGAAAATAGTATTAGTGATAAATAGGGTAGTTACAATATGCTTTTTATTGAAGAATATTCTTGTCAAAGATAATTATTTTGGGATTTTCCCATTTTTTTAAATTCTTTTGTTAATATCCACTT
This sequence comes from Idiosepius hallami, assembly GCA_034780655.1. Classification (NCBI taxonomy): domain Eukaryota; kingdom Metazoa; phylum Mollusca; class Cephalopoda; family Idiosepiidae; genus Idiosepius; species Idiosepius hallami. The sequence continues at coordinate 9,860 of JAUZSX010082814.1, forward strand.
GTGGTATTGTTCCATGAATTGAAGTTGAATAATTTTTTTAATGAAAAACAGAGGCTAAATTTAACCCCAGAAAACTTTATTTAACTCTAATTTGATGTTAAGGAGATTTTTTGTTTAGCTTTTACAATATTGTTTAAGAACTTCCCATTATAAGATAATAAAGGTAGAATACAGACTGTAAAAAATATTCATTATGATAGCTAGTAAAATATATTTCAGAAATATTCAAGCTCATAATATTTGTATATTTGGGTGTTTGTGAATAAAAAAAAAAGAAGAAAATACAAATATTAAATTTTAAAAGAAATGCTTTATTTTACTCATCTTACAAATGTTGGTCTGAGCACACCATTTGTCTGCCAGAATTCATCACTGGCAGCTCTGTCAGAAAGGTACTAAATTCTCTTAGTTTACTTCATCAAGAATAGGTGAGAGAGAGAGGTGTTGTGGTGGTGTAGTGTTTGACTTCACAGTTCTTTGGTTGAAGTGGGAAGAAAAAGAGAGTGAAACAGATATCTTTTGTTTGTATTTTTTTTTACCTGGAAATCATTTGAGTTCACTCTATACAAGTACTTTTTTAAAAAATCTCTAAACTAATTATAATACTTTATTCATTTCTTAATAAATTCATTAAGGCATACTTTGCTCATCAAAGTTTTTTTCAAAATATATTAGTTGTTCTTTATATTTTTGAACTAGTACTCATGATCTTTTGAATAAATTGCTTTTAGATAAAATATTTTAACCATAATAAACACTTGATATTTTTTATACAGTTAGTGATGGTCTCTTTGTGTTTATGTTGAAATGTTATTTATGAAAAAGAGGAAAAAAGCACAACTATTATAATTCATTAAAATATCAACTAAGATATTCTGTAAGAATCTTGTTTGGACACAATAGTACCATTTTATATAATGTCATGAACCAGAAGGTTAGTTCCTTCAAAGACACTTGTTCATAAGTTAAGTTGAAGAAAGTTAACTGTTATAAAAATATACACACTTTTATTTTTAGATACAGGTTTGGATATAGTAAGTCTCTTTTGTTCTATCCCCTTTTCTTCTTAGCCAAAAAAGGTCCTTTTCAGGTCATATGAATTTTCCCTTTCCCCCTTTTATATTCAGTCAATATTCAGGTTAGACAGACTCATCACAACAAAGAAATAGTAGAAACACAATTGAATTTCCTCTTTTGATGACCAATACTAGAAAAAGCCTGTTTCTTTATTTTAATGCATTAGTCAATTTAGGTCACTAAAGGAAGACCCAAGTCAAAATGTATTGAGACAAAAAGTACTAAAATAATAGTCTGAATAATGCTTGTAGAATTAATTTTTTGACTCAAGTTCATAAATTAATAAATAATAAATAATAAATTAATCTTTATTGCTTTAGCATAAATTCTTTAATCTTTACAGTTAAACAATTTTTATATAATCCAACTAATCATATAATTAGAATTAATTTTTTTTTTCAATTTTATTCTATTTTTTGTGCTATATTTTTCTAAATAAGTTATAGCAAGAAGCTTTGTGTTAATTGGAAATGTGCTTTATCTGATTTCAGATCTCCTCAAAAATGGTCATATCCTAAATATTTAAAGTATTTACTCAGTTGGGCAAAGCATCAGATCAAGTAAGGCACAAGGCAAAGTTAAAGGGTTTCAAAAGTTTACACCATTTTATTTGCCTTATGTCAAAATTTTCAACACTCATACACACTACTGGTGTATTCATTCTTTACTTTAAAGTAAAAACATAACTCTGGATGAACTTTACTTTTCAAACTTCTAAAACTTCAACTTTTTCAAACATCCCCAATTCTCCCTTTTTCCCTTACAAAGACACCAACTAATCAATTTCAACTTTTTATCTATCTGGAATAAAATTGTGGTTGAAATAAGAAACACCCTGTATCCTATTTCATCATTCAATTTTGCTTAATGTTCCTTGTTCCTTCTGAAATATTAAATTTCAATGTTCACCTCTTTTATGGTCAGTAATGGTGCCCACATATAATTATCTACCACTTGTGCTGAAACAATTGTTTTAATGTAAATTCATTAATCTTTTCAATAAAGCAATTTTTATATAATACAATCAATCCTATAGAATAATTTTTTTTAATATTTTATCCTATTTTTCTTTTTGTGCTACATTTTTCTAAATCAGTTTTACTTGTGCTTTAAAAGATATTTTCTTCGATTAATATTCAATAAAAATGCTTCTAAAATATAAGTGAAGCATTATTAATATTTTTTTTTTCAAGAAGATATTCTGAAGATTTAATAGGATTATAAATGCATCAATATGCCACATTTAATACATTGCTTTTTTTTTCTGAGCCGGAGTTCTAGTTAACGATGTTCTACTTTCAGCCAGATTCCATTTTTCGGTTTAAGAAATGGTGCTCTACCAAATTCAATCTTCTTCTGCAATGAGAAAAAAAGGTGAAAAAAATATGCATAAAAATAAAATTTAGTGCATCTCTTGATCAAAATGTATGAAAAGAGGTTTTTTTAATTTATGATATTTTTTAATTTATCAACTAAAGTTTTCAGACTATCATCATTTTGTTTCTTATCAGAAATTCAGACAACTTTAATTTATGGCATTATTTTAAAGAAATTTAAGTCCGCTGAATTCAAGGAAAAATGATTTTTTTTTATATGTTATGTTGTTTAATAAATTGTGTGATATATGTTTGCCCAGATGACATAATACATCACTGACTAAACATATGAAGAGCAGATCTTTTAATAAAAGCTCAATTAACTTATAACACTAAAGACTGTAAATATACATATATACTTTTTGTACTGTTCTGTTCTCATTCAATCAATTAAATCAACTCCACTGATAAAAACACTATTTAAACAGAATGTGAATATATAAATTTAAAGGAAAGGTTGTTTTTTTTTTCACCTTAATCATTTCAGTATTTGTAGATGTTTATTTTACAAAATATTGTTTAGTCAATACTTACTTCAGTCTTTTCACAAGCAACAAAGCGAAAATTTCTCAGCATTTGTACAATTGCCATCCTGATTTCCATTTGAGCCAATCGCATTCCAGCGCAACTTCTTGGACCACCACCAAATGGAAAATAAGTGAAGGGCTTTTGTTTGGCTTTGTTTTCTTTATTAAAACTAAAATAACAAAAATATAAAGTTATTCAAGAAAGAACTTTCACAAATGCTCTTTCTTATTCTTAAAAAGTTTTTACCATTTTAAAGATTTTTTTGTTAAAATATTTTTATTTCTTTGAAAATGAATATTTAATAATGAGTATCTAATATTGTTCTATCGCATCATACAAAATAATGTTGAGTTTGGTTTTATTTGTCATTTTATGATAAACATAGAAAGTACACAAAGAGAAGTAGAAGATAAACACTAAACTAATGTTGATCAAAAATATAAGACAACAAAGCAATAAGTTTACCAAAGTTTGTTACAAAAAACTCATTTGATACTTGCCGTTCAGGGTCAAACTTTTCAGGGTCAGGCCAATATTTAGGGTTACGATGCATACAAATGATAGAAACCATTATTCCTGAATTCTTAGGAATTTTCAATCCTTTTATAATGCAATCTTCTTTAGCTTCTCTTGTTAAACTGTCCAAAAATAGTTTTTAGTAAAAGAAAATATGTTAATAAAAGAAAAATTATAAGCTTAAATAAGTATATATAACATTCACTTTTTCTGCTTTCTAAGAACTATTGCTCTTAGCCAAATCTTAATATTGTGATATAATTTATATTGAAATATTGAATTTACAAAAATAATTTGAATAAGAATGTATAAATCTACTTGAGGTTATTTTATTGTATTGGTAAAAAAGACAGTTTTTTTTTAGTCATCCATTCATGAAAAATAAAATTTTATGACAGAATTGATGATCAGTGAAACATTTGGTTAAAAGACATGCAGATTATTGTTATGGTACATTTAGCTGCATGGAACATGGTTTTGAGTATAAGTTGGTTCTTTCAATTTGAAGTGGTTTCTTGTTCGTGTGTGCATAAACAATGTCATTATAAAAAGCAACTAATTTTTCATGAATCTGATATTTTTTCATTGGTATTATGCAAATAGAATGAAGTTTATTAAACAGAACTTACAGAAAACCAATTGGATACAATCTTAATGTCTCTTCCAAACACATTTCAAGATAAGTTAGTTTTTGTACATTGTCATAATTTGGAGGTTCCTTTAAAAATTAAAAAAAAATATCAATTAACAAAATGACTGAATTTGAATTGATTAAGAATGGGTTTGGCTTTTGAATTATCACCAAAATAATTTTTGCTTTAAATGAGAATAAAAATTGATAGACCACGAAACAAAGAAACTAAAAACCATTTATGAATTTTTAAGCTTTAAGATTATTACTTTCCATTTCTATTTTGACATTCATAAAGTTTCAGCTAATTTCTGCAATTCTCTAGTTAAATCTTTTACAAATAAAGAGTTTCATATCGAATTTAGTCCAATTTAAAAATTACTCTTTCTTTTAACCATGATAAAGATTGCTTTCTTCTATAGCTCAACCTTTTTTGTAATCCAATGAGAGTCAAATGATCTCATTCTATTGAAGAAATTCTTTATTTAAGCCTATTTTTCTCATTTCATTATCAAGTGACAACTACAAGTATTAAATTAGGTATATTTGTAATACTTATTTATTGTTTAAAGTGGACTTGCAGCCTTAAGATGAATTTCTCTACTTTATAAATTTAATATAATTAATTAAATATCAAACATTAAGTCTATTCAGACAAAGACAAATTAAAAGCAAATATCACATTAAAACATCACATACATATCATGGGACAACACTAAAAAAATGTGACTATGATACAAGGAAAAGTTGTTCTATTTAAATAACAGTGGATGTTAATTTTTTATTTTTATATATTTAATATCTATAAAAGGAGTATATGTGGATTTTTTTACAATTTTATATATATTTATATATTAATGAGTTGAGTAGTAATAAATGATAAAGATTTTACCTCTCCAAGTTGATCTTCTATTTCTTGGTAAATTTTATCTTGAACATCAGGGTTTGTAGCAATACTATGTGAAAAAAAGGCAAGAGTCGTTGCTGTGGTATCAAAACCAGCAAGGAAAAAAATCATACACTGAGCAATGATTTCTAAATCTGTAAGACCTACAAAAGAAAAATAGAAGACTTGACATTGTTTGACAAGAATATTTCTGTTACTGTTGTGAGACCAGAACTCATTTACCAGTGGACCAGTCCACTGCGCATATAAACAGCTCTATAGACCGATAAAGTGGACGGAGAAATACAGAATAGATGCTAACAGAGAGCTAGCTCTGACTGCAACTACCTTTCCCTTACCGTTCTACACCTTTGACCCCTGACTATGGGATTGCCTCTGTCAGTCTGTGTGATCCCAAAACCAAGCCTCACAACAGTTACAATTTTATTTGATAAGAAAATACAGTTGCCAAAATATCTTTCTTATAACACTATTCAGTTACAATTCACACTTCATTTCTTCTTCTGATGTCTTGATTAGTGATTTGTAACAGATAAGATTAAGAATAAAGATCTTATGAAATTCTTAATAACTTGAATATAATCAACTGCTATTAAAGTCTAGAACAAACATTCAAGATGATTGGAAAAGCAATTTATAAAATTTCGTTACAGTCTTTCTATGTCTATCTTATTTTAAGTATTTTTTCAAGAAATTTGTGCACAACAAAACCAAACGATGAAAATAGAAAATAATATTAAACTCACAATAGATGATATCATTGAAAGATGTCTGTCTCCTTCAGATAATGATGCCTAATAAAAGAATCATATCTAACAGCTATTGTAATAAGATTTTAATGAATTTTAATTGAGGGTTGAAAATAAAACCTAGTTAGGCACAAGATCAGTTTGAAATGACCATGTGATAGTTTGCCATACCATAAGCTTAAAAAATTGTCAAACTTTTCCCATTTGGCATCTCTTTCTCAGAATAACTAAAACACCAGGTAATAAACCAAGCTTTTTTTTAAATCAAGGGGGAAGTTTTAACTGGAAAGGCAGCCCTCTGAGAGAGCAAGAGGCAAACTCAGTATTGATCTCTGCTTGATCTCAGCAGTTCAGTTATTAAATGATTTTCATTTTAGGTTTAACAATAATTGTTATAATAGGACTAGACATCTTTACTAGCATTGGAAAAGTAAAAAACTTAAAAGCTATAAACAATCCAAATTAAACAAATAAAATCAGTTGACAGCATTAAATGACCCAATAAGAGTCGATATGCTGCTTAAATAAACCAAACAACCAACCTAGCATTGGAAAAACTGGTTTTACCTCTTTTTGTTCTCCAATCAGTGACATTCTCCAGTTTAAGATCTTGTTCTGTTTTCTTGTCCAACTTTTCATGACCTTCAAGTTGGGCATTCACCATTAATTGCAACAGATCTTTACGGTCCTGTAATTTGATAAGGATACATTTCTTTTTTTTTCAAATTAATTTTTGGGATTGTAATGAATGCAAAATCTTGTTAAATGACTTAGAGAGATCATAAATGTAAAATCAGATATGAAAGTCCACTTTTAGATAGGATAGAAACCAGATTGATATGCTAACAGTCCAAGTTTCTATCACTAGACCATTAGTTAATTGGTTAAGTATCTGGAATTTTTTATTGTCACTAGAAAGTGCTCAACTTATCACTGGTAAATGGAAGAGTTAGCTATTCTAAACATTAAATTAATGACAGCATACATGTTATCAAAATTTCACAGTGCTCAACTAAATGAGATTTTAATGACCTGATAAGGGATTCTGGTTTAATTAATATAAGATAAATTAATTAATCTAAAATAATTTTATACAATATAAATAAAAGTTTATTGAAAGTATCATCCCATTGTACTTAAAATAATTTGACCTAAAAATCAATTTTCCCTTTCTTTAAAAGTTATGCAGGTGTGAAAAGTAGACACCTTTTTAAAAATAAGCCAAATTGATTTGTTTATGAAAAAATATCCCACTGACATATCACAGGTGTATAACTCAGGAGAGTGACTCATCACAGTGAAGGGCAGCACTAATGACAAAAGATCAGATATTTTGCCTTAATTTTTCTTCATTAAAATAATTATATAGCCAAGTGTAAATAAATGTTTGCTATTGTTTGTAATGGGCAATTTTTATCATTTCTTGAATTCCTCGGCAACTTTTCTTCTCGTTTGACTCTAAAATCCAGTACTTTACTGACTGAACTGTATTCATTCCTTTTGTGGATCTTAAGCAACATGGGCACAGAAAAAATCAAAACAACCAGTCAGGAACATGTGGTAATAACGAAACTATTGACCAACCTAATATTGTGAAGTTGTAGTACCATATTCTATTACTTATACATTTTATTACTTTTATATTTATTAAATATTTCTATATACTAATTTGTTCTTAGTATTAGAAAACAGTGGTATTTGATATAACTGATTAATAATACATTTCAAACAATGTAGATTTAGCTTTAAATAGGTTTGATAAAAGAATTAAAGTTCTTACTTTATTATTTGGGTCTTTCTTTCTTTCTTCAAGAATTTCTTTACAAAAATCAATAAAGTAAGCTAGACTTCCCATCATCAATCCTGGTTTTAAATTATTTAAGAATCTTGCAAATGAAGGAAAAAATACTGTAAATAAAGCAGAGAGATGGTCAATTAAATCAATTTTATTTAACCCTTTCGACTCTATCCACAGGATATGCCTTTTTTTTTTCTTTTTTCATATTCACATTACACTATTTTTTGTTATTTTTCCCCAGGGTTTTTAGATTTTTGGATCTGTTAAGTGCTTTCATCCCAATTTCTCTTGAAACTTGGTACAGGGGTGTTGTTTTTAGATCATTATATTTACAGGATTTTAAAATAAAAAATGATAAATAAATACATGGAAATTTAACAAAAAAAAATGAATTTAAGATGAATGCCCACTTTTGTAAAGACTAAAAGAATGTAATATTTGCTTGTGTTTTTAAACAAGTTATAATATCTATATGAAAAAGAAATTTTTTTATGAAATTTCAATAAATTAAATCATGAAAAAAATATAAAACCTTTTATGCCAATGTTTTAGTTTAAAGTTTTTGTCGTGGTTTGTCTAAGGAATTATAATTTTTCATTTTTTTTAGAAAATATCTTTGATTAGACAAGAGAGAAAAAGCTATCAATTTAAATGAAAATAGAGACACATTGGGGATTTTGGCATAGACTTTAGAATAAGTATATTTATGAGATCAAATCAAATTAATACTATTTAGTATTAGTTAAGGTTGACATAATAAACAAAGGCAAGTTTTCATTAATCTAAACCAATTTTGGTTTAAAATAATATTATTACTTCTTTGTTAATAATTTGATTTTTTATTATAAAAAAAATTTCTACCATTAAATTATTATTAACACTAATGTGCTTTGAATGAAATTCTTTATTAAGACTGAAAAGTTGGTCTAAAAGGTTTTTTTAATCGATTACTTACCACCAATAACTTGTAAAGATTTTAAGGAATCATCACTAAAAACATTTCTAGCATTTTTTACCACAGGGCTGTCAGGATTTTCTTGTGAGTCAACACTAATTCCAAATCCAGTTGAAGCAATGACATCCATTGTATAACCAGAAAATAAGCTGAAAGAAAATTGCAAAAAATTACTTTTATATGAATTGAAAATAAGAAAAAGTTTCGATGTAATGATTTTGAGATTTTTTTAAAATAATTATTCCAACCTAAGTCAGGTTAATTTATAGTTTTAATCACTTTAAGTCTCTTTCATTTTCATTGTAACCTTGTGCATATTTGGGCATTAAAGAACATAAAAAAAAGAACAAATTATATACAACATTTTATTTTTTATGATATAGAATACAATGAAAAATATTTTTTATATACATGGATAAAAAAAGATATTTACGTAGAGATTTCAACTGCTTCCTTTTTATCTGCAAGTTTATTTAAGTTCTTTTGAAATGTTTTCAGTACATCTTCAATCAATGGAAC
>JAUZSX010083140.1:0-18891 GCA_034780655.1 Idiosepius hallami
TTCTCAAAAAACTATATATATATATATATATATATATATATATATATATATATATATATATTACAGTCATTCTGTTACGCTCAGGTTAACAACCCTGAGGAAGGTTTGAATTCCTTGATATCATGGTTTAAATAGCAATATTCGAAGAAGATATTGACGAAAGAAAAATGTTTATTAAAAATGATGCTGTTTAATGATCAAAACTAAATCATTTACAAAGAATGGCGAGTAAATTTATAAAGATGTGCGCCATAGTTATTATAATTGGTTTTATCAATTTATACATTCAAGATGTTTGAAATAAGTATTTACTATCAAATCTAGATAAAATTAGCTTACTAAATACTTTATATTCATATGTAAAATTTAGGAGTTGCCTCTTAATGTGAATATTTAAGAAATGTTCTTAGATTTTATCAAATAAAGCCCACCGAAAAGAACTTATTAATTCTTTTACTTGTGTGAATATTTATGTCAGTAAATCAATAGCAAAATTAATCGTGCAAACTTATATTTGAAATATTACTCTTTAAAGTAAATTCTATTTAAATTAAAGACAACAATTTTAAATTTTAACATTAGGGAGTAAAAATCCTTATTCACTTCGAGAGAAACTGCAGAAAGCGATGAAAGAAAAAGATGTTACAGCGCTGGAAAGAGCTATAAATGAGAGCGTTGCTGCTGGATTGCAAGAATTAGACGCTGATATTCAACAAGCAAGAGATGTTATGGATATTCTTGTAGGAGCAACTCCAGGTCGAGGTTAGCTTTTTGAAATCTTTAGCCTTTTTCACTCAAAGACTTAGTCCTCATGTTTTTTTTTACTTTGTTTGAAATATATTATATTTAAAGATTCTTATGTGTGGAAAATATAACCATCAGTGAGTGCAAATAAGACTATTTTATAAAAATGCTATTTCTTAGTGGGTAATATTATAGAACTAAATTTCGAACGGAATCGTACGTGTGTAACTTGACGTTTAGTATTTTTTTTTTACTCTATCTGCAAATCAAAAATAATGATTGCTTAGATTCGTGAAAGACCGCTGTCTAAGGTTGCTATACTGAACGATACAATATTTGATTGTAAGCAAACAAAAGACCAGGAAGCCTACTTTACTTGTACATATTCTATTTTATATATTGTCCCAGGGGCATTTCATTTGTCGATCCATCGGGCTTTCTCATTTTTGTAAGTTGACATTGGGAGATCGGATTTAACCAAAATGTTAATTTTCTCTCTGAAAAACCTTTAAGGCAAGCATCAGCCACATTACTGGAATTAAAATGTAATCATAGACCGTAGAGATTAAAATGATCTGATCTTGGGGTGAGGGATTGTCTCTGAATATAAGTAGTAATACTAACATTCACACTTCCTTTTCGTGTAGGATTGAAGCCGTTAAAAACAATCTCTTCTAATATATAATTTATAATAATAAATATATTTTCTTCTTAAGAATTATTTCTTTATTGTTCGAGAGGCCAGTTTCAACTCAACCTCTGTTAAATACAAGAAAAATTTCTAAATATGAGAATTTCAAAATTGAAACTTTTATAATTGAAATGATGTATGGCTATATTTGTTGTACTTGTTTGTAATTATTTGGAAACAGATAATTTTGATAAACTTTGAGCTGTTGTACTTAAACATAAGCTAAAAAAATAAAGCAGTGAGAATTTGTGTTTAATCTAGGCACAAAGACCACTACTCAACTGCATGAAGCTATATATTATACCTATGTCTGCAACAAACATACATAACCTCAGTTGGCAAAGCAAATAGTGCAAAACGTATATTCATGAATGATATCTTAATCGATCTGTAGAAGGTCAATTCGTTAACTTTTCTTTTTTTTCTGTCAATAATTTTATTTGTCCTCAGGAATGAGCAATGTCGGTGTACTTCGAGAGCAACTTGACTTGTCCCATTTTTTTAAAGATCGGAATAAAATTGAAAAGACAATAGAAGACTACGAAGCAGCAGGTAGCACGCAAATGGATAGTCCTTTGTCAAGAGGTAGATATCTTTTAGGATGTTAATATACAAAATATATAGAGGCATGCTAAAATTCGATACGAAATATTTTCATGTTTAATCATATGTAGAATTGTTTTTATGTATTATGTTGTTTTACGTATTATTCTCTTTAAAATCAATCTACTCTTTCCCTGGCATTAGGAATGTTCAATTACTTATCAGTACTTTTTTAATGGGTCATACAAAGTATCTGGTAAATTGTTCATGTTATTTATATATTTTAATAAATATGATATTGGAGTTTCATCTCTTTTGATTTACACTTTTATAATCTATTTTAGTAGTTATTTGTTTATTTTACTCATAAGTAGTTAATTTGCGATCAGATAGTTGCAAACTATCACTTAATCAACAAAAATTTAAGAACCTTTTGTGGAGAGAAATCTGCCAGAATTTTGCAGAATTATTTTCATTATTACAGACAACATTAGTTCATGAAATAAACGAATATAAATGGAAAATGCATAAGACATTGTAAATAAATCATGAAATGGTACTTGATTTTTTTACATTGATGTATTTTGAAATAATTCAAGATTATAAAAAGTAAAAACAAATAAAAAACAAATTATTCAACAAAAAAATATTTCGTTTGACGTCTGAAAAAAAAAACTTTTGCGTTCCTTGCTATTGCAATTATTTGGCAATTCCCATGAATTGAAGGCTTTTAAGTAATGAATCCAAATCTTTTATATTAAAAACATTTCCAAATATAATTGGAAAAAAAGAACCATCCATTTGTTATGCATTTCATTTGGTACTGGCCTACATGGATTGCAAGAGAGCAAAGAAAAACTTGATCTCACGGTCGTAAATTTCTAAATGCATCATACTGACTTTATTGAATGAATTATTTTTGGTACGATGATGATTATAAGCTGTAGCCGTGTTATCGTGATATAGCAAACTAAATCCTATTATTATAATAAATATAAAGTGTTCACTTTGCCAGTGTATTATAATCAATGTGAATTTGTTTATCAGGAACAATGAATCCTGATGTATTACGACGAAGGTTGGACGCTGCCATAATCGATAAAGATCCAAAACGAATAAAGAAATTAATAAGCCAATGTCTGGAAACTGAACTTCCCGAATTGGAAGCAGATATTCAGAAAGCCAGACGTCAGCTCGATATTCTTGAGGGAGGCACTGGGGAGAAAAAATCTGCGCGCCAACTTCGAAAAGATTTGATCAATGCTATTAAAGAAGAAGATAAAGAGAAATTGGACATGATTATATGTGAATGTGAGGATATGAATTATCCAGAACTTGGTCCTAAAATTAGAGAAGCCAGAGATAGACTGGAATCTTTAGGAGGAGGTCGTGGAGGTTGGTTCATTCATGTTCTTTAACGTTCCTACTGATATATTACAATTTCTAATATTGATATTACAAAAACCAGCATTAATTATATCAAATGTATGTATATATATTGGATAATTATACATATATATGTATATATGTATGTAAAACATAAAACATTCATAGATATATTAATAGTTGTTTATACATGTTTTATATTCGTTCAAAGCTTAAAATAACTTACTTAAAGCAATATTTTAAGTATTTGGTTGTTGTAATAATACTTTCTAATGTAAATAAAAGTAGATCCATATATAGATTAATTATGTTGTCTATATATGTAAGTGCAGTCGATTATACATACATATATATATATATATATATATATATGTGTGTGTTTGTGTGTGTGTGTGTGTGTGTGTGTGTGTGTGAGTATGTGTGTGTGAGTGTGACTTCTTGTTTATTATGTTGTTTTATGAAATATTTTCTGAAGTATAATATTTAGCATTCGCTTCTCTGGCAAGATAAAGTTAATCTATTTTAAAATAGTTTACCAAAATATATGATTCTAAAAGAACCGTAAAGCCCAATAATGATATTTGGTTGATATTGAGCTTCATATTATTGATATTCAACTGAATTTTTGTACGAAACGATATTTGTCGCGATTAGATTGACAAGTTTGTTGATTTTTAGGAGGAAAAACACCGGAATCGCTTAAAGCAAAATTGGAAATAGCAATGAAGGAAAAAGAGCCTGTAACACTTGAAAAGGTTATTGAAGAATGCATAGCAGCAGGAATGCCAGAATTAGATTTTGATATCAATTCAGCCAAGGAAATACTTGCTCGTTTTATAGACGGACAAGAAGGTCAGAGTTGCGCTTTTGTCATTCATTATTTGTTTTTATCTATTAATTGCTCCATCTTTAAACGATTAAATTTAGATAAAACAATGATAGTACAATTGACCATTGCCTTATTTGTGTATAAAATTATGTCAGCCCAGAAATTTATCGAACTATCTTTAATATTGTCTTTCCTTTTTTTTAACAAAAATGTTCTCTTAAATATTTTATATATTTCATATATTTAGTGATGATAATAATTATTATTTTTATTTTCTTATTTTTCTTCTTCTTCTTCTTCTTCTTCTTCTTCTTATTATTATTGTGTAAACTTATCCGCTGATTGAGACAATCACTAAACCTTAAAAGAAAATCAAATTGTTTTTTGTAGTATTTATTACAATCAAAATTCCTATAAATGGTTGAAAAAATTCTTTGTCAACAAGTAACACCTTAGTCATGTTTTTTGATTTGTAAATCAATGGGAGAGTTTTGTTTTAGTTTCATCTAATTTTGAATCTGATTATTTTTGTTGAAAAGGTTTACCTTCCCCTGATAGTTTGCGAAACGATTTGAGAAGAGCTACCAGGCAAAAAGACAAAACTAATCTGGAGCGACTTATAAGAAAGGCTGAAATAGCAAAATTCCCTGAATTAAGTTTCGATCTTGCTAGGGCAAGAGACACATTAGAAAACCTTGGAGGAGGACGTGGAGGTTAGAATGAATTATTTCATCTCAAGCATTATTTCCTTGATTAGTTATTTTATATTCAATTCAGACTTACTATACCTTGTTTTTTTTTTAATTATTTAAAATCATTTTTATACTCAGTGTATAATTAGAATATTTTATTAAGAATTGCTAATTTTTCAAGATAGATTTTCTTTTTTAATTGCAAACTAACCTTCATTAAATGTTTTCGCTGTTTTTTAATTAATCTAAGTTCGTATGCACTAAAATTTGAAGCTTGTATAATTATAATGATAATCAATAGAAGCTACATAGTTGATTAGCTTTTATATTTATTTGTATCTGTAAACATAAGCCTTTGCCTTATTGAGAAAAAACCGAAACAATTAGAAAGAGAATAACTTTTTCTTCTGTCTAGGCACAAAGACCGCCACTCAACTACGCGAAAGTATGAACATCGCACAACGAAATAAAGATCCTTCAGCTTTGAGAAACGTAATAACAGAATGTGTTGCTGCTGGCATTCCTGAACTTGAAAGAGACATTCACAGATGTAGAGAAGTCCTTGATAAATTAATTGGAGGCACTGGCCAATTAAGAACACAAATGTCCCTTAGAGAAGACCTTATCGAGGCTATACATGAAAAAGATCCGACCAAATTAGAAAATGTAATTCGCGAATGTGAGGCTGCTGCTTATCCAGAACTGAGTCATGATCTTAAAAGAGCTCGATACGCAATGCAATCATTGGGAAATGGCCGAGGAGGTTAATTGAAAGTTTATTTGTTTTGTTTTGAAATTCTAGAAACTTTAATTATTGAAACTCTATTCTTAGTAGCATAAGTTCTGAAATAGAACACATACTAATCTTATTATTGAGAGGCAACCATTCTTCAATCAGTTTTTTGCATGATTAAATTAATGGGTACTATTCATTACGATGAAGTTATTGCACATGTTTTGCGAGAAAATGAAGGGTGATATCGAAACATTAGTAAATTTATTAGGCATATCCAAATCTCAGGTTATTAATTAAAGCTAATGTTTGAAAGAAATGCATAAATCAAGATTTAAAAATAAAATTAAATTTCGGAATAATTTCTCTATTTTTTAAAATTATTTAACATATTACTGACATTCAAAAAGGAAGCCTGTTTTGTAGTGGCGAAACATTCAGTATTTGGAATCATAAACCCAAGGTTCATTCGGGTTAATACTATTGAGAAAGGTATGAGTCGCCCCATTCCCTCCAGCTATGGACTCAATAGTAAAACCAGTATTGTTCGAATATTCTGTTAACGAATGAAAGTTTTTCATATAACAAATGATTGCTTTTGGCATTAAATCATTGACAAGAAGTGAAAAAATAAAATAACAAACAAAACACGGTTGAAAATGCGTAAGAATGATTAAATAACTAAGTCTATATTTTCATTTATCATAAATTCTAATAAAAAAGTAGTAGTTTGCTAAATCGAATAATTATTTCAGTGATGGCTTTTTTTATTAGATGGATTTCCTTTTTTTTATCCCAGGGGAGAAAACACCGGAGGCTTTGAGAGAAAAGCTAAAGGTAGCAATAAAAATGAAGGATAGAAGTGTTTTTGAGAAGGCTTTAAACGAATGTGTGTCTGCTGGAATGCCTGAATTGGACACTGACATTCGAAAAGCAAGAGAAACTTTCGCTATGAATGGCAAATCTTTCAGAGGTTAGAAAATTATCATTATATTTTTCAGTGCATTGCATTTAAACAGTTACTGGATACAAATAATTTTGAAATCAGAATCATATTCCCTGGTTATAAACTCAATGAATTATTTTAATAGTTTATCATGAGAAT
The DNA here is from genome assembly GCA_034780655.1 of Idiosepius hallami. Taxonomy (NCBI): domain Eukaryota; kingdom Metazoa; phylum Mollusca; class Cephalopoda; family Idiosepiidae; genus Idiosepius; species Idiosepius hallami. The sequence goes on from JAUZSX010083140.1 coordinate 6,724, forward strand.
AGTGGCTTTCTCTTAATTTATTAAATTTATAATGTATAGTGTACAATTTCATTAAAATTTACATCTGAAAAAAAAAACGATGTGTCACTATTTGTTTTAAACCAAAGAAAATGAAAATCATAGAGTGACTTTCTATTATAACTTTCCACCTTTGGAACTCCTTATATATGTTTTATTAGGTGGGTAATTACCCGAGTCTTTTTATTCGAGTCGTCATAATATCGTTTTAATGTCAAGAATAAAAAGAAATAATTCGTAAAGATATGGTAATACAGATAAGGCATGTAAATCCACATCTACCTCATTTGTATTACAACTTGAAATAGTTATATATATATTTATGTTTAGATATAAATATCTAAATATAATGATACATAAAACTCTTTGAAGTTGTAATACAAATAAGGTGGATTTACTCGCCTTATCTTAGACTAAATAACATTCGTAATAAGATTTTTCCTATTAGACTTCTAACTTCTATTATAAAAAAAGATTTCTGTAGCTAATATATTTGTGGTTATACAAAAATGTTGATCTGTTTCCTTTTTTTGACAATTAATTTATTTGAATTTCTAATGGTGATACTAGATATCAAGACAATGACAAGTTTACGTGAACAGCTCAAAGCTGCTACCAAAGAAGGCGATAAAGTGAAACTGGAAAAAATTATCTCTGAATGTGAAGATGCTTCCTACCCTGAGTTGGGCACAGATGTTCGCCGAGCGAGAAACACATTAGAAAAACTCGGCGGTGGACGAGGAGGTTAGATTATAAACCAATTTAATCTTTATTCATACGTAAAAAGTTTGTTAATTTTTAGATTCACTTTCTATTTAGGATTTTCTCGTACCGAACCTTCTCTTTGTTGTCATTCAAGTCTTTTATCAATAGGAATAGATGTTTATTAACTGACAAAAGCTTTAATTTATATGATTAGGCCCATTGCCAATAATGGAGGAACTTGTTAGAGTTGGTCATCATTTATTTTGCTTAACCTTAACTAGACCCTTTCACGAACCATTAATACTTTCACTCTCCGCAACTAAATATCTAGCAAACATCAATATATCACATTTACTCAAATTCTACCAAATTTGAGATATTTTGGCTATTAAAATTTGCATTGTATAAGAACTGATTTTCACAACTGATTTTTTAAATAGATTTTACTTACCTAATATATCCAAACAAATTTTTTATTTATTTATACCCAACTATCCCTTTTTTTGTTCAAACATCTTTGTTGGCAAATAGTTATGCCAAAAACATCTAAAAAATCTGAGTACAGCAATTTCGGCAATCACTATGTTATGGCACAGACAAGAGCATTATTGTGACGCTGGTAAATGTATAAATGTATAAATGATAAAAAGCAACATTTACACGAATAATATCAATATAATGATTTTTTAGATACAATTGTTTAAAGATTATTTTGTTTTACTTTTCTCATCTGAATTCTTATATTGATAACGTTTGTATGTGACCTTCAGCATTGCTCAAATTTGTCTTGACGAAAATGATCATGTTAAAACCAAATTCATGATTCAATTAACGGGGATAGATTGATTGAAGATACTTTCAAGAATAAATCATAAAGTAACTGATCAACCAAAAATCAATATGATACAAGTCCCAAGATGAGGCAGTAGTGTAATGAATCTAAAGTTAAATAATTGTTTCATTTGAAATCTAGATTTTGACATGCATTTAAATTATATAAACAATACTTATCGCTTGTTTATTTTTTATGGATTTGAAATTGTTGGATTCGTTGTATATTATTTATTAACTTGGTTTGTCAGGGAAAAAATCTGCAAAGAATCTTCGAGCACGATTAAAACTGGCAATGACCCAAAAAAATAAAGCCGAACTTGAACAAATCATTAATGAATGTGTTGCTGCTGGATTGTCTGAACTTGATGATGATATTCAACAAGCTCGATGTACATTAAATGTATGGAAAGGAGGAACAGGAGGTTAGATTCTCTTTCTTGCATCTCATTTCTATAGAGTTTCATATGTTATTTTAAAACAATTGTTTGATGAAGCAACATTTTGAAAATAAATTATCAATTAAATTAACTCAATATTAGAATTCGTGTAAGAATTTAATCTTTATCTCTATTATAACTTTGGTTGAATAAACAACTGAAAATATAACGCTTTCAAGAAAAATATTATTATAGATTTTTTAAATGATGATTTTTATTTAAGAATTCTGTTCAATTAAGACTATCTATTCCGATTCAAAATTCATACCACATTTATCTGTTTGTTGGCTTTTTACCTTAATGTAAGACAATAAAAAATCTTGTATATGGAATAAGGATTATATGTATATTTATAAACCATATCCTGAATCATTAATTTTCATATTTTTCTTGATTAGTGTTAAAGTTTTAAATATTGAATCAGTCTTAAATTGCAATTTAAAATTCAGATGCATTTTCAGCTTAAATGCATAATCAGGTTACTTTAGATTATATCAATAATTAGATTTTTAATTCTTGTATATTTCAGAATCAGTTAATTTTATTCTATTAGTAGTTAAAAAATCTTGCATAAATTCCAATTCATTTATTGATCGTTTTGACTTCAGCCATTGATTCACCAGAAAATTTACGAGATCGACTTCGAATGGCTGTGAGAAAGAAAAAAATCCCAGAATTAGAAAAGGCAATTGGCGAATGTGAAACAGCCGAATATCCAGAATTAGGTGCTGATTTACGTAGGGCCAGAGAAACTCTAAAAAGAGTCAGTGGTACCAGAGGAGGTCAGTTTCAATACATGTGTGCATTTTAATTGTTTATATTTAGCTTATAGTTTGATAAACATTAATTAATATCTAATAAGATATCAACAATAACAATAATAAGTGCTCTATTCGTGATAAAAACCGTCTTTTGGATAGTATGAGAAAATATTAGTATGTATAATTATATCATTTTAAACTCAATGCTTAATTTAATTTATATCCTCTACAGTGTTAATTGTTCCCCAGTATATGATAAAGAATAAGGAAAGAGAGCATAGTATAGTTTTTCACTGTTTTTGTCTAATATGAATTGAAAATATTGATATTTTTTCATTCTTTTTATTTGAATTATTTCAAATAAAACCAACTTGGTTTTTATTTATTTTCGAAATGTCAGGACAAAAAACGCCCGAGAGCCTTCGAAAAAAATTGACTGATGCTGTCAACGGTAAAGACAAAGATGCGATTAACAGTGCTATAACTGAATGTGTAGCGTCAGGATTTCCTGAATTGGATATCGATGTCATGAGGGCTAGAGATGTCCTAGCAAAACTAACAGATAGTCTCGGTAAAGAAAAAAATAAAACGTCTTTATTCATAAATCATTTTTTTTTTCTAAAAATCAAGCTTGAACAATAGACTTGATTTTATAAGATATACCTATGTATAGAATAGTTGTGATTCCACTGAATAATGATAATTATTTTTAAAAATAGTGATATATTGCATAATAGTCTTTTTTATATTTAAGACTAAATGACATTGTGTTAACCACTTGAGTATTAAAATTAATATCATTATTCATTGGAATCACAAGGGCTTTTGGCTTTTAATGCATGCAGTAACGGGAATATAATATTTTGAAAAAGTTAGAAAAATGAATAAAAGAAACAAGAATTATTCGAAATATTTCGTTATATTTATTTATTAAGTATCCTTTATTCATTGGACTCGCAACATTTCTTTAAAATTAATTTTTATTTAATGAAAAACAAACTACATAATTTTTATGATTTTTATTTTAATGTTTTACATATTAATATAATGTACCAATTATAAAATTTATGAAGCAAACAAAAGCCATTGGCCAGGTTACTTATCATTAATCTCAATTCGAAATCTAATTTGTTCTTTCTTTTTAATTTGTTTAAATTTTCATACATGAAAAACGATTTTATTGATTAGCACCAAAACTGCCAGACATTCTTCGTGAGCAATTGAGCGCTTCTATGAAAGAAAAAGACCGTTTTGCATTGGAGAAGATAATTCTGCAGTGCGAAGCTGCAGCTTTTCCTGAACTGGGTAGTGATCTGCGAAAAGCTCGTGAGGTTTTGCAAGATCTTGGAGGAGGCAGAGGAGGTTAGAGTTTTAATATTTGGCGTAAACTTTTTTAAAAGAAATAACTAGGATCACTTTAAGAAATATATGATAGCACTAGGAATACTGATGATATTAATGATTAAATACATTGTTAGTTGTAATCATTTTATTAAATATACATCAAGTTCCTTAAATTAAGAATTTTGAAGAGTTTTCTATGATAAATCAATTATAATATGATAAATCAAATAGAATTCTATTTGTTTGATTTTATACTTATATTTTTCAAAATCTTAAAAATGAATTCTTTTTTCTATCATATGGATCTTTTTTCACAGTTAAAAACGATAAACAAAGCACGTTCTAATGATTGACAGAGTGTAAACGTTATTCTAGGACACCGTGTTTATGATGCATATCTATTTAGATATTGTGATTGTAGGCTGATGTATCTGTCATCTAAAGACAAGATTTTATAAGTTATCATAATATAAAGTAATCTAAATGCACAAATTACAAAGATAATAAAATCATATATTATAGAAACAATAATCAAGGGAAATAAACTGATTGTTTTAATAAAAACAATTTCTTAATTATCATCGTATTTTCTAAAAATGAAACAAAGAACTTAACCAGAAATTAAACACAGATTCTAGGATGGTTGTAGTCCTCTAAAACTTAGATACAAACCATAAAATATAAGATATTTCATTGTTTAAGAATGATAAAAAAAAAACAAGAAGCCAGATATTAGATATATGTGATTATTTTTACTCGTTTTTTTATGGCAGGTTTTAAAAATCCAGACAGTTTACGAGGCAAATTAAAACTTGCAGTTCGTTGGAAAGATAAGCCCCATTTGGAAAGAGTTATTAACGAATGTGTAGCGTCAGGATTTCCTGAACTTGATACAGAAGTACATAAAGCAAGAGATGTGTTGGATATTTTAGGTGGTGGTCAAGGAGGTTAGCATAAAAATACTTTTGACTATATTTACAATTTACTAAAGAGTTATTTTCGAATAAACAATTACTTTTCTAGTAAATATTTAGTTTTTATTCATTTTTATTTACTTCGATTTTATAGCTGGAAATAGAATTAGTTTTCTTTTTTTGATTAGAAGAGCCACGGTCGATTGTGATTTTTGTTTGACCGCTTTGTGACTGCAATAATAACTTTAATCACCCGATTTTCTGAGGCTGCAGACACGTTGTGCTAACTAGTCTCTGAGAGATGGCGATATTAAACGAGTTGTTATGCTTACTCAAATACAATTCTAAGTTAGTAAAAATCGCTAAGACATCAAGCCTCGAGTTTAAAATTTTTTTCGTCGGGATTTCAAGAGGAAACTGGAGGACAATAGCAGAACCAGTGGGTGAATCGTTGTACAATTAATAAGTATTATTAAGTTCTAATAATCAAAGTTAAATAAGGTTTAAATGTACCTATAATTTGAAAACGCTATTAAATTATATAATTTGTGGTATAAGACTAAAATATTAACTAAGGACAAAAAGAAAAACTAGAATTAGTTTTTAATTTTTTATCACTAAATTTCCATTCAGAAACCAAGTCTCCTGATTCTCTACGGAAGAAATTGAACTTAGCTGTCAGCTGGAAAAATAAGCAAGGTTTGGAAGATGTTATAGATGAATGTGAGAAGGCAGGATACCCCGAACTGGGAACCGAACTAAGGAGTGCTAGGACTACACTAGAAAGTCTAGGAGGAGGTCGTGGAGGTTAGCAGATGGATTTTTTTTTTACCATTATTGTGTTTTGATAATTAACTATTTATTATTTTCATCTTTTTTTATAAGTAAACTGAATTTATTTTTACATTTCTTTATAATTTTTCCAGTTTTAAATGGTCAATTCTTTGAATTTTGATTCTCTTTTACGTTAGGCCATAAATCACCAGATGAACTACGAGAAAAACTGCAATTAGCTATTAGACAAAAAAATCGCCCAACTCTTCAGAGAGTCATAAATGAATGCGTTGCAGCAGGCTTTCCTGAGCTTGATTCAGCAATCAATCATGCAAGGGATGTTTTGCTCATGTTAGGAGGTGGACGAGGAGGTTAGAGTTTCATTTCATTTTATTGCATTTGATTAAGATTAAAAGACCATTTTTTGGAATTCAGGAAAAAATATAAGGAAAAATGTCCGATTTTAAACGTTTAAGTTTCCAAGTCAGCATTTCTGAATGGATATCAAACTTTTATTTTGCTATTACAAAAGCCCCAAATTGCTAACAATTAGTCTAAAACAACCAGAGGTAAAAATAGATTAATTGCCTTGAAAGTAAATACACATTTATATATGTGACCACAAATTATTTATGTACGCACAAATAGATTTCAAATAATTGTTTCAAAGTAAAAAGTTCAGCATTAAATAACCCATAGAAATACTCGATTTAGTAGGAATTATTTAGTTCATATCAAGTAATATTTATAAAATAAGAGACAAATTATTGAAACGTAAAATAATCTTTGCAAAATCATCATAACGTTAAATAGAATAAAATATTTTAATCGCTAAGATTCAAATTTTAGTGATCTTAGCTTCTAAGGATTCTGATATTCAGAATGAAATATTTTAGCCCAGATATTTGAAATCCTAATGTCCATTTGTTAAAAAAAATACAGCAACAAAAAGCTTTTGATAAAATTGTTTTTTGTCAGAATAAAAATATTCTAATTTATTTAAACTAGTAATAGTTCTCAATAGAAGAGAGTTGTTAGAAGGAAAATAAAAATCTACCAATATTTCTTCAATTTTTACGTTTAAGAATTTTTATAACGATTTACGTTTTTTGCATGAAAATGTTTAATATTTTCATTTTGCTTTCATTATTTGATCTCTCGATCATTTATATCCAATTATCAGGGTCGAAGTCCCCTGAAGCTCTCCGCGCTAGGTTGAACGCCTCCGTAGCACAAAAAGATAGAATGGCTTTAGAAAGAGCCATTAATGATTGTGAAGAAGCAAGTTACCCTGAATTAGGGGCTGACCTTCGGAAAGCCAGGGATGTCTTGGAAAGTTTAGGCGGAGGAAGAGGAGGTTAGCATTGTACCAAAATGTTTTTTGATCTTATCAACTATTTTCCTTCATTTCCTTGAAATTTAAACTTTGATGGGGGATAGGAATCCACACTACATCCTTATATTTCAGGATTAATTAATATAGATGACAATAACTAATTTGTACTGAAACTTATACAAAATCATTGTATTAATTTCTTGGTCTGTGAAGTCCGTATGTTTTATAAATCAGAACTTGGACTTAGGAATTATTAAAAACTACTTCAAAACCTTTTTTCTTACGATAACATTTGATCTAATTCAATTGGCCAAGTAGAAATAACAACATTCCTTCAGATCAGAGATGAAGTGGAGTTTTTAGTTTTATTGATTTATTTTTGGCTTAATCTGCTAAAAAAAGACACTTATGAAAAATGTTTATTCTCTGCATTAAATGACTGAAAAGTTTGATCTATCGAAAACCAAAACTTTTAGAATATCTTCTGAAATTGAATAATGATATATATTAAGACAATTAAACATTCATTAAATAGTAATACACTCAAAATCAGAATTAAACAATTTTTTTTCAAGGTTTTGTGGCGAATTTATTAAAATTAAGAATAGCTAATTATTATAAATTGATGTAGGTTCTCAATAAACGATTATAAATATCCATCACTTATCATAGACTAAAACTGTTTTACTAAATATTTGAAATTCTGTGAAGGTTCTATTGGTGTTTATGTTAATACACAAATCCATGGATCGTTCAGTCATGCCTTTTCCAAAGTATAGATGTATAACACTAGAATAAAGAATTGGATAAAAAACTTCATAAAGTGCATGATTCATAATTCTATAATATTAGTAACATTTCAATCTGACGTCTTCTTTATAGTACAATATTATCGATTTATGATTAAAGATGTAAAATAGAAAAAGAGTTATTTGCATAAATGTATTTTGAACATAAAATTTCCAATCTCAGGTATCAAGACCCCAGAAAATCTTCTAGAAAAATTAAAGCGTGCAATGAGGCGAAAAGACATTCGCAACCTTGAAAGAGTGATTAATGAATGTGTAGCTGCCGGAATGCCAGAATTAGACGAAGAAATATGTAGAGCAAGAGAACTTCTCGAAGAACTGGGCAAAAAACCAGAAGGTTGGCTTGGTCTTTACTGTTATCACATCTTCATCGTTTATAAAAGATAAAAACGAGAAAGCTTTAAAACTGCGATACTTCAAAAGAGAAAAAGAATTCGTTCGGTTATTAAAATATGGATGATATATCAAATAGATAGATATTTTCTGTAATATACTTTATAATCTACTGATATAGACATTTTACCCAAATTTGAATAGAAATTTAATAGTTATAAAAAGGCAACAATGTTAAAATTAGTAATGTCTCTTTAGATTAATATTTTTGGATTAGGATAAAATTCTTGAATTTTATTTGGCGTTTTCATCGTAATAGAATAATTTTTAATGAATAATAGACTTTTAGGTAGAGATATTTAGTATTAAATAGATAGATATATGCTAGAAACATTTTGTTATATAAATTCAAAAATACTAATATTTGATTATATACATTTTCTGATGAAAATGATTTTAGTAATTTTCATTTACGAAAGAAAATTTAAAAAAAAAAGATAACCATCAAAATTATTTTTTATACTCTGCCAGGTGACAAATACACGGAAATTGTGATATCAATACCGGTCAAAAATTAGAGAAATAACAGGTTTTAGAATAATATAATAAAACAAAATAATATAGTAAAACAACATAGTATGTTGATACATTTAGTTTTAACAACTCTATCCATCTATCTATATATATATATAATTTTAATTTATGTAACTTGAAATTTCTGTAATTATTGACTTTTGATTTATACATTTACCTCTTTTATTTAAAAAAAAGGAGTTGATGAGTTACGCGATCAACTAAAAAAGGCGACGAGACATAAAGACATAACTGCATTACAGAAAGCCATAAAAGAGGTTGAAAAAGCCAACTTAATAGAATTAGGATCTGATCTACGAAAAGCAAGGGACACTCTGGAAAAGTTAGGAGTTGAACGAGGAGGTTAGAAATCTGCTTTGATACATTTTGTTTTTATAGATTATGTTTGTGAATTATTTCAGGTTTTTATAATTATTATTATTAAAATGTGTGTGTGTGTGTGTGTGTGTGTGTGTGTGTGTGTCTGTCCCAGTACAGTATTTGTATGTATCTCTACAATTATCTGTCTATTATTTTAGTTATTTTATTCTTTCTTTGTCAACCTAAGAATTTATCAAGTTTTCTGTCTGAAAATAGATGTGTGAATAGTAGTGAATCTATAAGTTTTGATTTTATATTAATTTAATGTTAGCGGCATTGTTTTTAAAACGAAACTTTGTTGATTAATAACTCGAATGAAAGAAAACCATGACTTAATGTTTTTGTTTTGGTTCTTAGGAAAAGAATTCATTGATCCTTTGCGAGAGAATCTTGAAAAAGCTTGCAAAGCAAATGATAAATCTGTTCTTCAAGAAGCCATAAACAAATGTTTAGCAATGGGATTACAAGAACTTGACCCTGACATCACAAAAGCCAAAGAATTACTTAAACAAATAGGAGACACCCGAAAAGGTTAGCTCGACCCCAAAAAAGTTTGTTCTTTGCTTTTCTATAAGCAAAAATAAGTCATTTGTTCTTTTTTGAATTTATTTGAATTATCATAATTCAATCAAATTTTAAAAGATTGATTTGAATTTCGTAGTGAGACTATACAGGAAAATATTCTTCTCAATTTATTTTATAAAATTTGCTTAATCTTTATATTTTTACGATGTAAAATACTTGATAGCCTAAATATTTATTTTTAACGATAAAAAAATCTTATTAGAAAAAGTGAAACATGAATTAATACATGGGAGTTAATTTTAGTTGTAAACTTATATTTTGAGTTCTCTCCCTTTTACTTGTTCACAGAACAAATAGAAAATGAAAAATGTAAACTACTGAGTTGTGCCTCTTTAATTCGACCTAAATTATATTTATTTGATCATTTTTGTCCGCCCCCTCTCTATCTCTCTCTCTATATATATATGTTACGTTTGTATAAAAATAAGCTCTTTATTAATACCGGGTAAATTCCTATTTAAGTAGTATTTATTTTGAAGAACTTCTTAATGTTGGCAACTGTCGCTAAACGAAATGTTTTCTCCTATAAATGAGTATGTTTTTTTTGTTTTGATTTTTTAAATAAAAAATCAATAACTTCTGTAAAACGCATTTAATAGAATAGTAAAGTGAAGTAAACCCTTTTTTTTTACAAAAAAATCATAATTAATTTGTTAGGCTAAAATAATTCTTTTAGAACAACAGAAAGTTCCCTGGAGTAAGATAGGAATATATCCGGACATCTATTGATAGAAGCAGGAGCAATAAATGCAACATATGTAAAAATCAATAATTAACTTTTTCAAAGTTTAGTATTCAATTATTTTAGTATATAAAGGGGCTGTGTTTTTTTATTTATTTAAGTATCTCTAATTATTCTTAAAGAGTATTAAATGTTTCTTCTTTGACTTCATAGAATCTAAATCCCCTGAGGTTTTGCGCAAACACCTGCAGCTAGCCACAGGGTCAAAAGACAAAGCTTTACTGGAACAAGCAATCAAAGAAGCCGAAGGAGCTCAATTTCCAGAATTGAGTTCTGATCTGGCAATAGCAAGAGAAACTCTGGAAAATCTAGGAGGAGATCGAAGAGGTTAGCGAAAAACACAAGCAAAAAAACTAACACACACACACACAAACACACACACATATATATATATATATTATTCCACCTTTCAATTAGCATGAAGCAAAACAACAATTCATCTCAGATCACTGTGTACAAAACATTGATTCACTTGCATGATCAATAAAAGAAAAGGAAACTCAAGTTTGTTTTATGCAAAATAGATTTATTGTTTTACCTTGAATATGAAACACGGTGAAAATTAACTTTTCAAATTAGGATATTGATTAGAATGAATAGATCGATTATGAATAAACTTTTATGATATGCAAATTAGTTTTTTAAATTTTTTCCAAATAACTTCTGGACATTTTATAGACGACATAAACTAGATGCAATATTGCATATAGCAATACTAAGGCATTCTTTTGCACATGTGCATAGTTATATGAATATTAGACATACTCACAATCGGGCGCAAACATACACGAATGCATACACCACACGTATTTATATACAGAATAACACTCTCTCACACATGCAAACACGTACACTCCCACATAGCAATACTAATGCATTCCTATAGACTTGAAAGAAAATCTACCCCCTCCAACACAAGAACATGATTATGCATGCATAAATGCTTTAAAAGATTGAATACTTTATTTTATAAAGATAAAAAATGCTGATTGATTTTTTTATTCATTTACTATATACTTATTAGGCTCTTTATCGCCCGACATTCTTCTGAGTAAATTAAAGCGAGCTATGCGAAAAAAAGATAAAGCAAGCCTAGGAAAAGTGATCAATGAATGTATAGCTGCTGGTTTCCCAGAACTTGGTCCTGAAATCCAAGAAGCCAGAAAGATTCTAGAAGAATTGGAAATCGAAGAAAAAGAAGACGACAAAGACGAAGGTCTGCGTCTTTTTCTATTTGACAAATCGACTTGTAGATTTTTTATATGCAACAAAATTTGTAGAATTGATTTAATAGTTTTGTATAGATCGTTATTATTGAATCAATCAGCTAAAAATATCTTATCTATGAAAATATTTTGTTACCCTAATCCTTATCCTAAACATCCCGATTGACACAAAGAACTTTTTCTACGATCAAATTTCTTTCCCCCTCTATCCATCTTATACAATTTATGAGCATCATTAGTCAGTCGATATTTTCCCTTATTTTCTGTTTCTCGGCTTTTCAGTTTATATTTCTCTTAATAAGTGCTTTCTCTTTAACTCGTACCCATACACATTTATTGATATAAAAAATAGTGGTTTATTTATTTTATTATTTTAATAATATATATGTATTTACT
>JAUZSX010083250.1:0-18889 GCA_034780655.1 Idiosepius hallami
TATATATGCGAAGATTAGTGTTGCAAGACCGTCGGATAACTGTGAGGATGATACCGGAAGCTGTTGGCATTAGCATTGGCATAGTGGAGACAGTTCTGACCCAATATCTGGTCAATGTCTCTCCTGTCATTTGCTCAATACACTGAACATACCAAGATGGCCAACAGGGAAATGAAAGTGTTATCCCTGAACTATCCCCATTCAACTTCTTCTTGAATGTTTTTCAAGAAGAAGTCGTAGGGAAATCATATTTCAGTGAACAGAGGAGCTAACAAAACATTTTCTACTTCAAAATAAGGGCCGTTCACATCTATGCACTTCTTCATGCATCTCAATCTTAGAAGACCTCCTCAAAGTCCTCCTTCACAAGTCACTTCAGGTAATTTTCTGATGCCTCTTTCTAAAACCTGATTTTGTAGACTATATGTATATATGATGTAGTGGTTTGATCAAATTATACTTAATGTCTCTTGTAACATTTTCTTACTACTTATTTAACATGCCTTGTATATATGCCACGATATAGAGAAACTCCACTTCTAAAAACTACACAGAGACCACCACAATTAAGTCTAAACTAGTTAGAAATTAAATAAAGCATTATGGACCACATCTAGAGGACGGAACCAACAGTTGAATAAATATAGCTTTAAGCTTGACAATATGGATGTTTTTTTTTGTTTATTAATGAACGCCACAAAAAAAAACTACCTTGGAAAGACAGCTGGCAAAATGACATTGCAGAAGCAGAGGTTCGATTTTTATATATAGGAATTGACCGACATTGCTCAGGGCCTGATTCGATGCTGCTTTTGTGCTCATTTTAACCTGTGTTTTTGTAATTTCAATATTTCTATCTTTCCTAAGCCTTAATTTTTGGAAAGCCGAGAATTCTTTTAGTAAGGCTTGGTATTATTGACAAATCCAATGACCAACGTTACTGGATTACAACTATCCAATTTTTTAAGTTTAATGCCTTAGCAGCTATTTTTTCGACGCAAAAACATATCGAACATAATATATTATTTGAAAAAACAACAGCAAACAGATTTCAATAATCATATATATATATATATATATGTGTGTGTGTGTGTGTGTGTGTCTGTCTGTCTGTCTGTCAGTCTGTGTGGGTGTGTGTCTGTGTGTGTGTGTGTGTGTGTGTGTGTGTGTGTGTGTGTCTGTGTGTGTGTGTGTGTGTGTGTGATTGGGAGAGAGAGAGAGAGAGAGAGAGAAAGAGAGAGAGAAAGAGAGAGGGCAAGTGTTTATTGGTGTAGAAGAGAAAGACTAGAAGAGATATCAAAACTTGTCAAAATAAGCACTAAAATAAACGAATAATCAACAAATTACTTAAACTTGATTTTTAATACTTTAGGGTAAAAAAATCATATCTTTCTATACACTCCTATTTAAGTGTTTATATGAAAATAATATGGCAAAAAAAAAGCCAAAAGAATTAAATGTTTCATTAAAATCAAAATGAATGAAAAACTTGAAAGAGATTGTTCAATGAACCTTATTTTCGGTTCTTGGAGAAACTATCAAAAACTTTCATCTATCAAATAGTGTGAAATATCTTTCTACAATCCAGCCAGCCGATTCCACTTTAATTAACCCTATGCGTTTTTTTTTCTCATTTTTTTTTTCAATGGAACCAAACTCCCCATCTGCAAATCAGTTATCGATTGTTGATGATTCGAACCTGACAAGAATAGCATCAAATTAAAAAAAAAACACATAAAAACATGCATAGGCTTATATTAGACCGATCGTAAATAACAGAATAATTGATTTATTTATTAAAAAGGAGATTATTTAGCATACATTTATCTTTCAGTAAATTTCTTACTTTTTAAAAATGCATCCTCACACACATGCTTATATGTATCCACATGTGCATATACATACATGTGCATACTCATCCACACACGTGTACAAGCTTATGCATTTGTCCGTTTACATATACATTTAAACCATCTTAGCGTTTAGATATCTATTTAAACACGCAAATATGCAAACAAACACACATGTAAACGTAAATCTTAAATATATGTATAGAAAGATTAAGATTAAATGATGATGATAGTGGTTGTCCTTCCCCGGTGAAAAGATAATGGGTTTATTTATAAGATATATTGGGTAAAGCATGCGATGATGATGATTGTTATTCGCCTGATTCAGAATATTGAGGATGAAAAATTATCGAAATTATTTTTGATATTTTTCTTTCTGTGTATAGAATTTTGCCTAGCTAATGCTACCATTACCATTATATCTACCGCCTAGCATTACTATCTGATCTACTGAACTAATCACTTATCTCCTCGGTCAGTTCAGCAATTAATTCGACATACTTGTGACTCAGTTAAGCCAACCGAAAAGTTCTGTTCCTTCCATATTGAACACAACGGCAATACACTTAACATCATAAACAGAACATTTCAAACTCACCGTGGCTTTTCGTCACCCACTGATTCCACTAAGAAGAAGAAAGGGGAGAAAATTTAGATCAGTCTATTAATGCAAATATTAAATGTATTGATTGCTTACTTGATGGAGTTCCCACATGAAAGGTCCAGTGGTTAGAACGCACATTCAAAATTGCGCCATTTCTCGTTGTTGTTACTGAGTGATTCGATGTTTACCTACCGAGGGAATTCTCTGTGATAATTGACAACAATTCAACCGATTGATGAGGTTATTCTAATGGTTTTGAGAGGAGACACCATTGTTCTGATCATGGTCTGTCTACTGATGATATGTGTGAAAAAGTTCGAGGTCAAACAGAGTGTACGGGGGACATGGGCAAGTCACGAAGAATCGGTGTTGAAGCTAATTCATTGATTGAGTAGTAAGCATCAGAGTTCGCGGTGACTATGTACTTGAATGTTATCGTGTGTGTAAATAAGTGAAAGGGATAGATAGACAGGCAGACAGATTGTTTGTGTGTGTGTATATATTTGTGTGCTTCTATATGTGTGTGTGTGCGTTCGTGTGTATTTGCCAAGTGTAAGTTTTGAGGTTGGGTCAAGAACGTGAAATGTAAATGAAGAAAGCTTAACGATAAATCATCATTGATTAGAAATATCTTTTTGCTTTTCTCTTTTCTGGTCCCAAAACCCGTTGGAGCATTTCCGCTGACATTTCCTCTCCGCTTGTTATGTTCCGCTTCAACAATGTCATTTACTCTATGGCCCTACTCTAGTGACATTCGAAGCCCAGTGTGGAGGGGAAAGAAAAATAGAAAAGGAAAAACAATACTAGAAAAAGAGATCTAATGAATGTTACAACTATAGGAAGTAAAGTTAAAAACTGAAGAAAGTTAGCTTAGGATAAAAGAAAGATGAAAGAGATGAAAGGCTTAAAACACCATTAATATTTTCCATCTCTAACATATGAAGTTGATCAATAGATCGTTAGCCCATACATGTATGCTTGGCATGATTAAGAAATAATATTAAGGGAGAATAAGATTCTGCTTTAACTAATCTAAATAGGATTAGTATATTATTTGTTAGCCATTGCCCATTTTGTTCGGTGAAAAAAGGATTTAATTTTAATCAATGATAACTTTTAAAAGGGGGAAAAAATAAAACAAATTGTTTAACAGTTGATATCGCTTAATTGATGCTCTTAACTATAGTAATTATCCAGACAAAAGTAATCATTTGGATTGTTGAATGATATTTTTTTATTTTGTTTGTTTTGTTAGTTGTCTCAATTTTAATTTTAATTCCCAGACAATATTTCGTTATTTGGAAATTTAAAAAAATAGCATTAATTTGTTTATTCATCAATTGTATAGAATCTATTCTTCCTCATTTTTTCAGAAAAAATGATAAGATAATGCTACTTATAAACGTATTTTGCCTTTCACAAAATGTGAAAATAAGAAAATAGATATAAAAGCCAAAAATAATAAACATTATATACATAAATATATATATATGTGTGTGTGTGTGTGTCTGTGTGTGTGTGTGTGTGTCTGTGTATAGGAAGAGGCAATTAATGTGTGTGTGTGTGTGTGTGTGTGTGTGTGTGTTTAGGAAGAGGCGATTAATAATTATAAATCAATTAATTATTGGAGGGTAAGGACCTCTACAGAGTGTGATTAAAATGGAGCGAGATTTACTCCAGTATCATGAATGGACGTTTTGTCACTATCACACTAATAAGGCTATTATTCTGAAACTATGCGCACGCGCTGAGTGTAGTCGTATAACAACAACAACAATAATAATCATAACAGAAGTATGAGTTTTGCAAGCAACTAAAGGTAACGCATTATTTTAAAACAATAAGCTAAGATTTTGTTTAACTTTGATGGTGATAATGTTTTATATGGATTCGAACCCAAAGAAATTCTGAAAAGCATGGGGCTGGAAACCAGAAATTTTTTATAAAGCTTATTCTCAATTAACACTGATTAGTAGACAAGTAAAAAAATCATTCACCAAGAAAAAGCTATCATGACAAGTTAGCATAACTTTGGTTTAATAAATGCTAGTGTCAGATATTTAAACAAAGCACAAGAATTAAAAATAAATAAAAACATAGGATCCAGACAGCGAAATCTTGAGGAGAGGATACACAATACTTTCTCTGTTTTAAAATGTTCAAGAAGGTCACGAAGAGACTTAACATCCGACTTCAAGAGCATGGCAGACTTTGATATAGCCCTGTGACTGTTGTGACAACTTGATATACCAGGTTGAGCACTTTAGAATGTCTGCAAAGTGTTGGGTATTGCTTGGGTCTCCATTCCAAGTTGTCAATATCGGCACTGAACTAGGTCTGATTCACTTCAGTATCTCTTTCTTTCTCTCTCTCTCTCTCTCTCTCTCTCTCACTCTTTTCTCTCTCCCTCCCTTCCCTCCTTCTCCCTCCATTATTATTGGTTGACGAGGTCACAGTCAAATTGAAGAATTCTTGGGTGTCGGTGATGTGTGTTTGTGCAACTCTTTTATTCCACACACCACGTGCGTCGTTAGACCATTTTTTTTTTCAGTTATAAACCATTCCGGCGTATTCCGTGTATTTTTCTGTTTCATCTACGAGCGGTGAGCTGAGTTTTTGTGCATTCTTTTTTATTACAACTTCATCGACTCTTACATTAAACATGTTAGAAAAAAAGTATTAAGAAAGCACAAAATGGTATTTAGTAACATTCGATTAATACATGATATGTCGCAGGTAAAATAAAGTCCACCCAGAATTATGTAATCCTTTAATGATTGAAGACATGTTTAATTTCCTAGAGCTTTCACAGAACTTAAACCTTTGTTCAGTCTATAGGATAGACTGTTTCCATTCTGTTAAGCATGGATGTGTAGGATATGATATCCTACACATCAATGTCTTTAAAATGTATCATTAGTTATCATTGATTTGGAGTGAGATGAAACCCTCAATTAAAGCTTCAGAGACTCAACGCCTTTTTTGAGTGTGTCACGGACTTAATCCAAACCTGGGAAAATAATAAGATAACAGAACTAAAACTCAATTGTGACAATATGGACCAGAGCTCGGTGGGAAGGTGTGTGTTCGATCTGCCGATTTGTTCCAAGAATAATATTTTGATTTGTCAAGGCAAGAATCATGAAACACCCTGACCGGCCAGACTATGGAAGAAAAAAAATTGAACAATTTTGTAAACTGGGAAAAAATCCCCTTTTTCATACACAAGTTTAGATGTGTTAAATATTAAATCTAAAAAAAAGCTACTTGAAAGGTGATTAAGGATGTACATGAACACGGGTTAGACTAGATATAGGAAAAATTTAAGAAAAAAAAAAGGAAATTTATATGACTTAAAAACGAAAAAAGGACAGTGCCCCGACCTATATCTATCTATCGGATCGGTCAAACTCGTAAATTGGGTCTTATTTTGAGTTAAAGTTTATTTTTCTTCTTTTCTTTTCTTGTTAATCTTTATTTTAATGATTTTTTTATTTTTATTTTAGACGAAACACGTAAAAAAAAAAAGATCTAAGCGCAGATTGATCACCTTGTTAAAAAATATTAATTTTTCTTTATTTGGTCGGTCAGAGCTACTTAGCTACTTTGCAAAGAAAATGCATATCTACTACCGGAAAGCGAATGTATGGAGTTAAGCTCTTAAAACGTTTTTACATATTGCCAAGAAATCCCTGGCCCGAGAAGATTCTCACTTGGAAGGTTACTCCCTCGGATTTTTTTTTCAGTCTCGAGGTGAAAAGCACCCAAATTAAGGGTTGCAGAGAGAAGAGTTTACAAACGAGATATTCCACCGGAGAGACGCTTGATTGTCAGAGAAAGACATAGAGAATTTTTCAGTCAGAGAATCATCCAAACCTGTACATAACCCGCCAATACAAGAATATATATTTTTAAGTATGTTTCTTCATCTATACTTGTGAATCAGCGGCCGTCTTGTTCATCCATCGATGTTGGTTCATAACAAAATAAAGAATACAAGTAAGTTTAGCTTCTTTTTTTTTTTTTTTTTTGGCTAGGCACAAGCCTCCAACATGCCAATAAATATAAGTATGGAAAAAAACACAATCGCTTTCAACTTACGTGCTTTTTGTTTGTTTGTGTTTTATTTTGTTTTTTTATACACTGCACACCCAAGAAGTTTAAATATCCACGAGAAGGTTTTAACTATAAAACTTGTCATTGCATTTCTTATTCAAATATTCAGACCACTTAAACTTTATACAGCTTTTTTTTTCAAATGCGTTGGTTCTAATTCTAAGCATTAGCACTGCAACTAATATTCCTCATGGCCCTCTCAAATAATGTCTCCTGGAAACAAATTTCCTAATAAAAACGCTAACATGAGTCGCCTAGAAAAGCTGAAATTATTTCCATGCTACTCTGAGCACAAAGGTTGTTGAGATTCTGTAATTGGATTAGCCACGGAATTGTTGACTTTACTTTGGCCTAATACTTGTTTTCCAGACGGTAGATTTCACCGGAAAGCTCGGACTTAAATTGCTAGACAGTGGTCAGTAAAAGATACCAAAATAGTTTATATGTGTTTTCAATAAGCTGAACTCGGAAATATGACCCCTGTCCAAATCTGTCAGCAATCAATTGTGGCTAAGCTTGTCTTGGTTTTGATAAACCAAGACAAGCTTAAAAAAAAGGAAAACAAAAATAGAAAAACAAAAATTGTTTCTTTAAATATAATCAGTTCTTTTTATTTGGCCTTTAAATGTTTTTATTGATGTCGGAGAACAAAAGAAATGCAGTTACCGTACAGAAATAATGAATGCTTATTATATATGTCACTTTCTTGTCGAAAAATCCAAAGTTTATATAAAAGAAATATAGTAACTAATACTCTTGTTGATTGTTAATTAGATATTTCTGTATCATTAACATACCCAAGAGTCATAAAGATAAAAATATTGAAAGATGGTCAACGTGATGATGTTTGAGCAAATAATTAAAAAAATCAACTTTAATTAATAAATTTATGCTTAATTACTAAAATGAAATTTAGTTGTAGAGGGGAAATTGCATAAAACTAAGCTATATATGAATAATAACCTTGATGCAATATAATGAAGGCGGCGAGGTGGAGCATTGACAAAAGCCCACACTATGGAATCGTATTACGCTGGTTCAAATCCCAGCCAAAATCATTGTATCTACCTTCAGAAGCCTCGGACAGATGGATCTCGTTAATTCAGAAGAGGGTCTAATCAAGATGAAAGGCAACACTGATTACAAAAGGCCAAAGAAACCGCTTAACCAGTTGGGTAGGCGGTAAGGTGGGTCTTGATGAATCATGAACCAGATGCAACCAGCATCATAGAAACTGCATGTCTCATACGTCTTTGAGTCTCAGTGAAGAAGGCGAAATTATGTGTGCACCGCCACGACCACCTTAAACAATATCCACAGTGAAGAGTGCTATGTTGCTCTCTCCTTTCTCATCTAATAAACGAGGGTAGGGGATAAGATGACGGCATCCCATATGAACAAGAGAGAAATATAATGAAGGGGATATGATAGTCTCTGGCATTAAATGTTCACTTTGCTAAATCTTAGGAAGGTTCTCGAATGATGAAAGTCATTTGAACGAGTTTGAACACGCAACTTTAAAAGATAGATTTTGTTTAAAATATATTCGATGGCCTTTTAAAAAGCACTTGATATCAATATCTCCACGTTTGTAATAAAATATTTAGAAGGTTCTTATGTTTTTTTTCTATAAATTTCCACAAAACTGCAAATCAAGTCAAGGAACATTCTTTGAGATTCGATGACATTCGAATGATGTGTAGTAACCCCTTCCATGGATGTAAAAAGTACAATCAATCAGAAACTTCAGTCTGTCTGCCATAAACGCTAGTTTGCAAAGGAGACGTGTCGTAATAAGATTGACAACGATATTTTTAAATAAATGACGACTGCTAAAAGTATCAACAAGACTAGAACGAAAGTTTTCGAACAGTTGCAAAAAAGAAATAAACGACTAACATCATTACGACTCAAAATCAACTGGTCATCGCTGGTAAAAAAAATGTTATCAATTTCTTTCTTTAAAAAAACTGTTAAAGTTGTCCAAAATATTTGCAACATGGTATATTAATTTTTTAATATGAAAATAACCTTATTTGGCAAATCGTTTGAAAAATAAACTAACGGCAAACTATTGGAAAAGTTTATTAAGATAAACTTTGGAAAAAACCAAAGAATCTTTATCCTTTATACGAGACAATTCTGGAAAAAAAGTCCAAATACACAAAAAGAAGAGTACCGTGTGGGTTTTCGTTTCCCTTAGAACGATATGAACTTGTAAAAAAGCAATATTATAAAAAAGAAGTACTTTTGGGGGGGAAAGGGAAATGAAAGAACATATTGGATATTCCTTGTCAAAACGTACTTAGAAAAACAATCTATTCATTCACCCAATCACCCACCCAAAAAAGAGAACATTATTCTTTTTTTGTATCATTTTGTATTGCATTTTTACTCAATGACATTTTTGTTTGTTTATTTGTTGTTGTTTTTTTCAGTTATTCAAATTATTTGGGAAGTTGCAGTATTTTGTAAATGTGGAGAAAGGAAAGTAATTCGGATTTTTTTTCTTTCATTCTTTAAAGGAATGGAAGGGGAGTGTAATCATTTGCTTTCTGAAAAAAAAAGAAAAGTTGTTTATGAAAGTTAATAACATCTTTTATCGTCTCTTTGATCTTGAAGCAAAATTATATTCAAAATAAAGAAGTGTGGAACCCCCAACCTCACAAAGCTAATAGTGAACGTCTTTCTACCAACGACCTACGAGCTGTCACCTTTGATGGACTTCCCCTATTTCAAAAAATGATTCTTTTTGTAACGATGTTCTGATTGGATAGCAAACGTAAACATAAAAAATAAAAACATGAAGTTTTGTTTTATCATATCTAGTTTCAAAAATTTTAAAGTGAAAAATATAATATGAATATTGAGTCGCTATTTGTAAATATATGTATGTAAATTTCATTCTTGAAAAATTTACATTTTTGTCTACAAATAATTATAAGTAAAAGTAAAAAATGATTCGTTTACTTATTTAAGACCAATAAGTAAAAGTAAAAATGATTCGTTTACTTATTTAAGACCAATAAGTAAAAGTAAAAATGATTCGTTTACTTATTTAAGACCATTTAGGATTTTATATTTGAGTGTGTGTGTGTGAGTGTGTGTGAGTGCGCGTGTGTGTGTGTGTGTGTATGTGTGTGTGTGTGTGTGTTAAAAACTCCATTCCATTCTTACTTATTTATTAATAGAATAAATTAGATTGGTTTCGTTTATCTATTTTATATAATTAAGAAAAAATTATAAAGATGTATTTTATAGTTACAATGTAAAAAAAATCCTAATAAATCATTTCGATTTATCTAAAAAAAAGGGATTGTTATGGATTATGGGTTGTTGTGATGATGATGATGATGATGATGATGATGATGATGATGATGATGATGTAGTGATTAGCACGCATGCGTGATGTTTAAATAGCACCTAAATTGGTTCGTTTTTCTGTTTTGTTGTGTTTTATGTTGAATAAAACCTTTCTTTTCCTGATTAAAAAGGTCTTCATTTTCATTACAATTTATTCAACATAAATAAAATAAAATAAAAAGGCAGTAGCAATGGATACAATTTTAAGACCTAGCAAATTTGAAGGATCTTCGGACACAACAGCTGATGAATGGAATCACTGGTATCGTACCCTAGTCAATTGCATCGACATCTGACAGTCGCTCACCCTGAAAACCCTCCGAATAAGCTAAGTATACTAATCAATTTCATATCACCTAAAGTTTATTCTCTGATATCAAACTGCTTAACATTTGAGACAGCTATTAGCATTCTTAAATCCACTTATGTCAAGCCTGTTAATTCTGTTTTTGCCCGTCAACTACTCGCTACTAGGAAACAGCAACAAGGTGAATCTATCGATCAATTTCTATTAACAGTAAAAAATCTTTCTAAGGATTGTAAGTTTGAAGATGTCACTGCTTCTCAACATGCAGAGCTAGCTATACGAGATGCCTTTATCACAGGTCTCACTTCTACAATAATACGGCAAAGACTACTAGAAAACTGTGAAATTAACTTGGATCAGGCGGTAGCACCGCTAGAAGTCTCGAAATGACCCAACATAATGCAGCAGCTTATGACACTTCATCAGTTGTAGCAAATATAACAGAACGTGCTACATGCTATATGCAGATCCTAGTGGTTAAGGTGTCTAGTGGTTAACGTCGTTTCTTCTGGCAGTGATCTTCTCTGCACTTTGCATTCTGTTACATGTTGATTGGTTGGTCTTTGTCTGATAATCAAAGGTGCAACAGCAACAGCATGGCGAAATGACGACTCAATACACAGCTTTTTTAATTCCAAGGATTTATTCCTTAAATTTGTTGCTGTATGGACGGAGAGATGATGAAAACTTGTCACTTGGGGAAATTTCCCCATTTCGCCCCTCGGGGGGCAGGGCCCCGCGTCTATCGAACCTCTGACTGAACAGGCTCTCTGAGAAACTCAACTGCTCCTGGAAAAACTTCAACTACCTCTTCTAACGGTCTACCCATTTTGTCTACTTTTTGGGGGGGTGGTTTCTCTCTACCCACAATGCAAAATTCTCCCAGAATTCCTTTCTGAGACGCCTATTCCTGTTCCCATAGTGAAACTTTCTCCTTAAGACCAGCCCCTTTCTACTTCCCAGAACCCTAGGTCCACCCTTTTTACCCTCTCTTTCACTTTTCTTCTTCTTCTTCTTCTTCGTCTTCTTTTTCTCTTCTCTTTCTAAGACCCCTTTGATCTTAGGCCCCCGTGGTCATCTTGTGTGGCCTGGCTAAAATCCCTTAGTGAAATATTTTTTTAATGTGTTTTCATGGAGACCAAAAGTCTGCTAAAGGCGAATATTAAATTTTCAAATTGTCCCAAAAGTTCTAATCATTTTTTTGGCCTAACTATAATTATAAATAAATCTTATCTAGTATTTAATTAGTTTTTCTACCTAATTCCTAATTAATCAATTCCTAATTAGTGTTAAGAATTATTTTCATTTTTATCAAAGTATAGTGAAACATTTGTTTTGACATATAAAGTTAACAAATATCAATAATTTTTAGGAAAAGTAAACTATCTTCTGGAGATTGTTCTTAATTTTAAAACATATATTCATTTGAGTTATAAAATTAAACGAGTAAAGAAGTTTTTTATTCAACTCAAGAAAACTAAGATGTAACTCTAAACCATAGAGTTTTAAATACTTCTAAGACAACCGTTTTTCGAAAACCAACAAAACCAATATTGTAAAGCTCATCTCATCTCATCTTATCTGAAAATTATATGCATATAATCATAAGTATTATTTGAATGAGGTGAGTTGACAGTAATTGGTTCATAAAAAAGAAAAAGGTTGTGCTTAAATCGAGTAAGTATTTAATTTTTAATTTTTTGCGTTAGTAATTTTACTAAAATAATAGAATTACTAACAGTACATTTATTGGCTTGTTTTGCTTCTTAGAAATGCATTCCATAATATTTGGAAAGCAATCAAATGAGCAGCAAAGTTAGAGCATTGGTAAAAGCTCGGGCTCTGGAATCATAGAACACGAGTTCAAATCCCAGTCAAAACCATTACGTTCACCTTTAGCTGCCTCGGGTAGATGAGGCTCGTTAACTCGGGCAGAGGGGTTTGTTAACTCAGAGTAGCAGCTCATCTAGATGCAGTGTAACACTGAATGCAAAAAGCCCGAGTAAGAGCACATAAAAATGGCTTTGTGCCAAACTTGGGTTAAGCATAGCACTGACAATCCCAAGTTAGGCACAAGGCCAGTTTTATGTGCCCATTAAATCCCTGGGCTTTTTTTTCTAATCAGTCTTGCCTTCACCTAGATGAGTTGATGGGTCTCATTCATCTGGGTTATTGGAAAAAAGCATCATCACAATGAGAATAACTGATATCAAAATAAAATATCATCCGTATGAATGAGACAAGCAGATATTAGAAAAAAAAAATCATTTTATTTGATATGAAATATAGCCATGTCATATGCGAGGGGGGGGCAGAAATAAAGGAATATTTTATCATTTTCTTCAATTCAGTCATTTCCATAATTTTAGTTTCTTTATTATTATTATTATCATTGTTATTATTATTGTTATTATTATTATTATTGTTATTATTGTTATTATTGTTATTATTATTGTTATTATTATTATTATTATTGTTATTATTATTATTATTGTTATTATTATTGTTATTATTATTATTATTGTTATTATTATTATTATTGTTATTATTATTGTTATTATTATTATTGTTATTATTATTATTATTATTGTTATTACTACTATTATCATTATTATTATCATTGTTATTACTACTATTATCATTATTATTATTATTATTGTTATTACTACTATTATCATTATTATTATTATTGTTATTACTACTATTATCATTATTATTATTATTATTATTATTATTGTTATTATTGTTGTTATTATTATTATTACTACTATTATCATCATCATCATTATTATTATTATTATTGTTATTATTGTTATTATTGTTATTACTACTATCATCATTATTATTATTATTATTGTTATTATTGTTATTACTACTATTATCATTATTATTATTATTACTACTATTATCATCATCATCATTATTATTATTATTATTGTTATTATTATTATTATTATTATTATTTCATTTTCTATCATTATTTTTCATTTTTAAATTTTATTTTGTTTTTATACATTTTTTTTTCTAAAAAAGTTATAAATTATTTTTATCATTATTCCAACAGTGAATGAAAAAACTAAAAAAAAACAAACAAAAAAACAACAACACTCCTCCTCCAACCCCCCCCCCCAAAAAAAAAAACCCCAAAAAAACCCGCCTACCTTTCCATAAATCAAATTAATGTTTTATCAAAAATTTGTTTTGAAACAAAATTTTTCAGGTTTGATATGTTTTTTAAAATTCTTTTTCACGTTTCATTTTTTTATAATTTATAGTGTATGTATCGGCAGTGAAGGTAGAGCATTGGTAAAAGCTTGGGCTCTGGAATAGTAGTTGTGAGTTCAAATCCCAGGCAAAACCATTGCCTTCACCTTAAAATTGGCCTTGTGCTAAACTTTGTTGGTGCTGCTTACTAAGTATATATAATATCTTTGAAATAGTGAGCAGCGAGGTTGGAGTATTGGTAAATGCTTGGGCTCTGGAATCGTAGTACACGAGTTCAAATCCCAGTATTCTTAAATGGTCACCCATTGCCTGGTATTGTACCTAGTATTCTTAAATGGTCACCCATCTAACAATTAACCAGGCTAGATGTTCTCAACTTTGGTGATATGACTGGAGCCAATGCCTCCAACACAACTTGACCGTATCGATACAGTACCTGGTATTCTTAAATGGTCACCCATCTAACCATTAACCAGGCTAGATGTTCTCAACTTTGGTGATATGACTGGAGCCAGTGCCTCCAACACAACTTGACCGTATCGATACAGTACCTGGTATTCTTAAATGGTCACCCATCTAACCACTAACCAGGCTCAATGTTGCTTAACTTCAGTGATCTAGCGGGAACCGGTGTCTCAAACGTGACTTGACCGTATAAGTTTGCAGTGAAAGTCACCGAGGGATTGAGAGACAGGTTTATAGATATATATTTCAGTATTACAAGTCTGTTAATTATTTTTCAGTTAATTTTAATAATCATTTTTTTAATTTTTGATTTCAATAGAATAAATCTGCTAGGCACAGAAGCCGTGAGTATTTGCCTCTCTCTTCAACTGTATCGTTTGAGGGTGGAAGTCTAAGCATGTCCCTGCTCAAAATGAAATTGAATTATTTAGAGAAAAGAAAATAGTCGAAAGAAATCGTGTTTATTAAAGAAAGTTACAGAACGTATTGAATTTTAGTTACAGTCTCTTTTGAAGTAATAATTAATCCTCCATGTAATTAATCATTAAATACTAAAACCAGAAATGTTTTTTTAATATTTCTCAAATAAAAATCTGTTTACATTAAATCACAGTGATTGTTGATATGTAATAATTAGAGTTGTGACAATATGCTCTTATTAAAGAATTTTCTTGTAAAACTGAAAATTAGTCAAGTAACAGAGTTTGTTACTTGACTATTTTTTTGCTTTTACCATTTCTTTTAATTTATTCGTAATTAATATTGGTTACAGAATTAAAAAGAAATGGTAAAATCACCAAATAGTCAAGTTTGTGACTAGAATGTTCTTCAATAAAATCATAGTCACAGAAATTTAGTAAAGCAGGAATTCGCTCGTTATGGGCTCTTCAACTTTATAAAAGTAACCCTGAAAAATAGATGGCATAACTTTTGGAATAACCTTCGTACGAGTTGAAATCCAAGCGGTCTCATTTTTCTTATATTCTAGCCAGTCCATCAGAACAGTTATAAATCCTATCATTTCCCCATGGTTTCGGCTGGCCAGCAAATAGTATAACTTGCGTAACGAGACGTAATGGCGAGAATTAATCCCCTTATTTCTCCAGCTTTGGATTAAATAGCGCAACTAGTGTTATCTAAATAACTTGTTGACAAATGAAAGACGTTTGTAAAAAGAGGATTATTCTAGGCATTAAATAGGGTTGAAATGCCGTAGAAATCAACTAAAAACGCCTTATTATTTAGGGATCATTTTGCTGCATTATCAGCTTATTCATCACCATCGTTATCAACATGTCTTAGAACCCAGTGTAGCTAAATTGTGGGACGTTGAGACATATAGGTGGGGATAACGTATTCTCTACTTAACGCTTTTTATGTGTACGTCTTTGCTATGACGTTTCTACAACAATCACCAGATATTATAATCAAATAATTATGATTGGCGTTGAAAGAAATGAATTTGGCATAAAAACAAGAACCAATGTTCTGTTGTTATAATCTAATAACATGAGCAGATGAGATCATCTTTCTAGTTTTTTTAGAATATATACGCGGTGTCAATAAAATCTATTTACACTAGAATCATCAAAATATAAAATAAGATAATACAAGAGACATATTTTAAAATGTGTTATACATTTAAAATATTTGCCTTCTCTGATTCACCTTTTTACATAAGTAAAACTTCTACCGACTTTTTATTTTAAATTATGAATTGTCTTCTTTCACAATTGCCATAGATACCAATTAATCAATGATCTTAATATAACCTGTAAAGATCTCTTTAAGTTTTTATTAGCATTTCTTTTCAATAAAACACCGTATGAAATAATCTTTTAAGTCTTTATCTCAAAAATCTCCCTTCGTCTGATCTAGAGTTTAATATTAATTTTCTATCTTTTTTAATTTTTCTCCCTTATTAAGACCAGCATTATGTGTGAGTAATGGCAGGAGGGCAAGATTTTTTTTATTTTTTAAGTAAGATTAAAATACGTTAGAATTCTTTTTCATATAATCTTATTCATTTTCCATCCAGTAAATTATATTAACGACTAGAAATGATGTTGGTAGTATTGGTGATGATAGACTCGGCGGTGACAATCGCTATGATCTTTAATTCATGAAGTGAAAACTATGAGGGCGGAGAAATTAAAAAGAAAAATGAGGAAAAGTAAACGAAAGGGAATAAATAGAAAAGCTGAATAACTAGAAACGCTGCTAGAAAAGTAAAGCAGTGGGAGGGACAAAAGGCGGACGAAACGTGAAAGAAAAAAAGGGTTTGATGAAAAAGTCAATTTATTTGATGAATCGATTCGCCAAAAACTAGGACCTCGATTGATTAGGCAACGTTTTATACGATGAAAGCAAACTCGTTTCAAAGACACAAGACAAAGACGTTTCATTTGACCGAAAATCTGTTTTCACATGCTTCAATAAGAATTTGCTCAAATAGAAACAACTTAGATATGATTAAATTATTCACTTAAATAAAGCTTTTATAATAATTTGTATCCATGAAATCTTTAAAAGAGTCCATTTCAAAAAATATTAAAGTGATCAAAGTTTATAGGGTTATGTTTTTGTTTTGTTTTGTATCCTTGAGGAAAGGTTTAGTTATTTGTAAATGTATTTTTCGGACTATTGTCGTCGTCTTTATCTTTGATATCTTCACATACAGCAAAACGTTCAGAAGATACAAGGATACAGATGAAAACAACAGTTTTAAATATAGATGTATAAGTTCCAAAAGGTTTTTTTTTCATTTAAGGTATTTTTGGTCAATTGTTGAGCGTTCTATTCTAATTCGAATTTATAATTCAAACATTTATTTGTTTTTGTGTATGTGTGTGTGTATGTATGTATGTGTATGTGTGTGTGTGTGTGTGTGTGTGTGTGTGTGTGTGTGTGTGTGTGTGTGTGTGTGTGTGTGTGTGTGTGTGTGTGTTCATTATTGAAGGTGCTTCTAAATATAACTCAATATGAACAAAGAAATTCCTAGAGATCAAACTCACGCTGAGAATTTTATTGTATTTTGGAGATAAAATCTTACTATAACGATATATTTTACCAGATACAAAGTGAGCAAGAAATATCAGGTGTTTTTCAAATTGATCTGCTCTATATTATTAGAAATACATTAAATAGGTCACTTTTATTTATTTTTTTCACGAAGACATGCTGTTTTGTAATTTAATAATGAATTTTAGTTGGTTTCAGATAATTTTCAAAATGCAGAAAATTACACATTATGCACAGTAAAGCTACATAAAAAGTGATAAGTCATCAAAAAAGGGATATTACATGAAAGCTGTTATATTTCACGCTTTATAACATGACAAAAGTTTGTTTTTTTTAAATAAGTAGACTAAAAAAATATCTAATTTTCAATGAAATTTTTTATTTATTTTTTAACCACTACTCCATCCGCACACCCTATATTAAAATACTTGTGTTTACACCCTTTAAAATTAAAAGATTTTAATATAAGAAAAAGTTGATAAAATAGTCTGTTAATTAATTCATTGTTTGAGGAAATTATGAATATGAATATGACAAAAAATCTGGTTTATAATACAAGTCTGACACAAGGCCATTTTTACGTGCTTATTTTAGCCTTGGACTTTTTGTAATCAGTGTTGCCCTTCACCTAGATGAGTTACTCTTCCGAGTTAACGATCCCAATCTGGTAATTGCAATGGTTTTAGACTGGGATTTGAACGCGTGTAATATGATTCAAGAGTCCGAGCCTTTACCAAGTATAATTATTATTGATATATGATAACTTGTTATATGTTATAGATAATCGTTTTCTTAAAGTTTAAGTGTTGATTTCTAAGAATCTTTGATGAAGATAAAGGACAAAGCGAAATTCTTGATTTCGCAAGACTATTTTGATTTTCGGTATCTGGAAAGTTTCGAGAGTGATCTAGAATGAAAGGTTTGTCTCTTCCTCCCAACCAATGTTTGTTAGGCCATAACGCACCTCTTTTCCCTGTTTTAATCTGTTCTATCCTCACTGTTTTCTCAAAATTTCGTTCATAAAGTTAAAATTATCCATAAACCGATGAAACCATGATTCTCTAAATTGGTGAGATTAGTTTTAATTATTATCAATTTTTAGATTCTTTTGAAATTTATTGAAGAATCTTTGTGAAAATAACAATGAATATGGATTTTTAAGCACGAATAATCTGAATGGTGATGATTAAATCATGTTTGTTTAATACCAATCTTTTTTAAATAAATTAAAATATTTTAGAAAAAGTAATAAACTGGATTAAATGAAATCCCAACAATGTACGCTTGTGCTTTTGGCATAAAATATTTAATGTTAACAAAAAAAAAAAGGGAAAAAAACACGATAAGTTTGTAGAAGAATTGATTTCTATTAGAGACAATGTTATTTTGTCTCTACGATTGCATTAAAAGTTTTGGGCTGCTGTTGTTAATGCAATGTTCTTTTATTTCCTTATGGTTTCTTATTATTTGTATTGTGCTTTTAGAGCAGCTACAACTAACTTTAAATTCTTTTTTATTGTTTTTTGGAGTTTTTATTTATTTTGCTAATATTATAATCTTGGCGCTCTCCTTCGAGAAGAGATTTAAGATCAATTTTGAGAATTCTCTTGTGATTTTTCTTTTCATAATTTCATGGCAAAACAGCTTCAAGCAAATGATCCCAGTCAGCATTTATGAATGAAAACAAAACTAGAGAATCCCTAAATAGCATATAATTCTGGATATTCATCCTGTACTCATTTACATTAATGCAGTCCAATCAAACTAAACGAACCATAAAAACGAGTTTTTTTTAGCGTGGAAATAAAATACTTATTTACATATTTTGTTTGCTATCTCTAAAATACTTTGCGAATAAATAGTTTTCAAGCTTATATAGCAAAGAAAAAAAAAAAAAAAAAATATATATATATATATAAATATATATATATATATATA
>JAUZSX010083684.1:0-18879 GCA_034780655.1 Idiosepius hallami
TTTGTAAAATTTATGGCGATTTTAAACTTTTTGTGTACGGCAATAGACTTTCTATTAGAATTAGTTCTGAATGAAATCTTTCTATTAGAATTAAATTTAATTCCAATTTAATTTTTCATGTTAAATTAATTAGAACTTGTTAATGTTTTACCTCTTATTTCCAATGATGAATATTTGCACCGTTTTAGTGGATATCTTCTCAATTTTGAGTCCGACAACCTCCTGACCTTTGAATCTTCTCTTTCTTCTACTCTCGAGTTTCCCATTGTTTCAATTGCATGTACTTCTAAGTGGCTCTGTAGCCCCACAAAACTGCGATCAATTTCACTACAGAATCGGTACACCCAATTGGTATTGCTTATAGTGATAACATTGAAGTGTATAAAATATTTTGCGCTTTTACGTAAATGGCATTCGGGGCCAGCAAGAAATAGACACAAGTTTTTACACTTTGAGGTGATATTTTAAGGACCCGGTTCCAAAATCTATTCACCTTTGCGAACTAAAGGTTTTTTAAGTGCTCTACAACGAACGGCTCTTAGCAAAGGATTCCATGCTTTTATGGATCGGTTTCCGCCACTGACTTTTAACCAAAGCCATTTTTCCTATTAGTATATTGATAGTTCAGATTGCTTCAGACAAAATTTTAGTTTTTCTTTGGCTTCGATACACTTTTTTCATTCCCACTTTTTAACAAAAATAGTTGAAGAAAAAATTCTGACAGAAGTCCTGAAATTTATTGTATCAAACTTTCCCTTGAAAAACGTTTCTATTATTCACCGAGTTGCTTGACGAGTACATTAGAGCTACATTTTTAGCGACAACTTTTTTTTACGATCCCTTGTCTTTAGACTTTAAAAGGTGTTGGGTGTCAAGGAGATTTAAATAGTTCTGGCATTTCAAAAATAATTTAAATAAATTTTAGAAGGTTTCTTGATTCAGTGAATGAGCGAATCATTTTAAACTCGCAAAACTCTTCAAATTAATAAAACAAGTAATGGACGGAAAATATCAAATTCTTTAACATATTTGTGCATGGGTTTGTGTGTGTTTTAGTGTGTATGTTTAACTCACATATACAATTTTGTAGGTGTGTTCGCGCGCAGTTATTTAATGATAATAGATATCGAAAACTATTTGTGAAAAGATAAGACTCATTGCTTATCAACTCGATTCAAAAATGAAGAAAATATCAAATCCTTCAACCATCAACCACATTGATTATAATATATTTGATTATATCATATCTAAATATATCTTCATCTTGTAGATCTTTTGAAAATGAAAACACGATATTTATTTTCCAAAAAAATAAAAGATTCAGACCACAAAAAATTACCTTCTTATATTACAGGATTCCTTAGTTACCTTAAAGAAAAGCTTTAGAAATTAATTCAGCAGAGAAAAGAGTTAAAAATTAATATAGTATAATAATTACATTTAGAATGAAATTTGATTTAAAAAGCATTAAATATGGATTTAGTTGAAAAACGCATTAGAAATTAATTTAGTATAAAGAAAACATTAACTACTTTCCAATGTAATAGGCTCTCTGAATTACCTTAGGTGCAAGTCCCTGACGCCAATGCAGATCAGGGCAATACTTCTAGTATCTTATAACATAATAATTCCTTGTTATTTTTCTTACCTAAATAGAATGGATTCTTATGAACCCATATGAAAACTACTGCAACATAAACTCTTTTCCTTGCTATGTTTTTTTTTTATAATTATGATTATTTGGTTGGTTATTATTTACATTTTTATTCAATCTATAAATAAATCACCTGAAAGCGGGTGGCTTAAAATTTCCGTTATTTGAATAAAATCTAATTTCTTTTTGATAAAAATGAATAATAAAAAATAACCCAACAAATTATACATGAGGCAAATCTATTTGTTTTCTTCGTCCAGAAACGACTTTATAGCTGAGAAAGATAATCCTTTCTCACAAAAAAAGATGAGCTTAGAAGATTAAATAAAAATAACTTTGTTTTAGTTTCATTAATCATTTATCTTAATATTTGGGATCATAGAATATTTGCGAGAAAATACATTTACCATTTTACTTATGACGTTTTAAGAAACCAAAGTTTTGAATAAATAAAGTTTATAACATTTCTTCATGGTTTTTTTTAGAAAATGCACGAACTTTAAATCTTTAGAGAGCATTTTATGATATTTTAAAAATGAAATATTTTGTTTTGAATGCCATAAATCAAAACCTAATACAAAACGAAAATAATTTGGAATAAAATCAAACAAAATCTAGAATTCAATAAATTCTAAATATTTATTTCTATTTTAAAATAGATGTTCTGTAATGAAAATGTCGTGGATATAAAGCAAGATATTCAATAAAATATTAATTTTTTGTCTTTGCTCTATTCGGTAGCAAAATCAAACAATGGAGGAATTCAAAGTAAATTAATTTAGCAGTTTAGTTTTTAAGTTGTCGACGAAGAGATTATATATTTAAGATGTCAATTGAAAAGCCAAATTTTTAATGAATAATGATGGTTAAAAAACTGTTTTAAAAACGTTTTAAGTTATTCAAATATTTGCTATATTATACAAAACTGAGCAGGTAATTTAGATTAAAGGTAATGATGTTTGGGTTTTGAGAATAAATCTGACCCCAAGGTCAGCATTGTATTATATTTTTTAAAATAATTGCAATATAATCTAAATACAATTAAATTATTTTGAAGAAGATGAAGTACATAATTCTATCAATCATTTTTTAAGTTTTCAGAAGATAAGATAAAATTTGTTTTATGTAGTTAAATCCTTTTAAAAGAATCACAAGTGGAACTATAACAAAAATCAGAACATAAAACAAACCTTTATTCAATGCGTTTTTTTCGACAGAAATTGAAAAAAAAAAATTCTAATATTTCATTAAATTCATCGCAAAAGTTCAAACTTAATACCGGAATATATTTGCAAGAAACGAATTTTTAGGCTAATAGCATTATTCCCTAATTTTAAAGAAATGTATCAAGAAAATGTAACTACAACATTTCCATGAATAACTTAAAATGTCTTAAAACCTATAAAGAGCTTTAACGTATGGTCTTCATTTCTGATATTCATGGATTACTTATATACAAAGTCTAAAACCAGCTCTTTAAGTAGACTACGTGAAGTTGCCTGATTCGTCTCCCGCCTCACACGCTTTAAACTTCGGCTACACCATGAAATGCAAATGAAAAATATGAAAATCTTCACCCAAGAGAAATAATATAAGTAAAATCTCATGTAAAAAACTTTTATCTTCGTGTTTTACTTATATTTTCGTAGAGTGCAGTATAAAAAATACTCTAAAAATATTTAATAGCTTTTTTTAATATCAAATTTTTTAAATCCATTTATGAATAGCATTTTACAATTACTTAATTATTCGTCAGTTTATATAATTTCATATAAAATGAAAATGTTATAAACTACTGTGTATTTTTTTAAATATTATTTGTTTTTTTTGTTTTGTTTTTGTCTTGGTTTCTAAAAATGATTAATATTTAGATCATTTCTAATTTTCAGAGATTTTTGTGACAATACTGTTTACAGATCGTAAATTCATATTTGCTAGATACCACCATCAGATTAAAAATTAGTTCATTCTCCTTGTTGGTGGTTCTGTCTGTTTTTCGTATGAGCAACCAAACCACATTTTCAAAGGTTATGACCTCCAATTTTTCTTCAACCGGATGAACTGTCTTGGTTGTCCTGGAATTTGAAATAGGTCAATCTAATTTGGGTATTCTAATATCACAAAAAGTTTTTAAAAAGTCAAATATTACAATTTCTTTAATTTTGCTTGAAATATCAATTTAAAAAAAATGAATGACATTTTTTCAACTATTTTTGAATTCTTATTACTATATTTTAACTTACTTTCGAGAAAAATTAATATGGGACGATTTGAAATTTATTTTCAACTGATTTTTTTAAACGCTAATTTTGAAGTATTCATTGTTATGATAAAAAAAACATTTTTGAGTTAGATTTCTTTTCTTTAAAATGAAGCGATACAAATAGCAATTTTCAACAACTTTAAATATTAACGTTTGGGTTTTTTCGTTAAACCTTGCTTTTAGAGAAAGCTTTAATAGAACGCTTCAAACTTCAAAATTAGATATGATACTTGTTTTAATAAATAAATTTGTTAGTCGTAGTCTTCAAATAGTATTCACAGTAAAATGTATTAGGAAAAATGATAATGATTTCCTTGAGTTGTAAAAATGTGTAAAACAATTTTATGAAAAAAACTTCTATTAATTTTCTTATCATTCAGTGTTTATTTGACGTGTATGTGATTATATTTCTGATATTAATGTTGATTCTGTCTTTCCGAGCGACAGATGGAAACTCCTTTTTGTCACTTTACAAGATAATAATTTTATATAATTTGCAGACTATCCCCTTGGTTAACTTAATTAGATTTCTTACTTATTATGTATCTTTTTATTTATATATTTTTTCATTCATATTTTCTGAATTTTGTTCATATAATAAGAAAAAATTGATCTTATGTTGTTTATTTTAAATTTTTTTATTTGTTCTAATTCTAAAGTACAGTGTTACGAAAAATTGAAGGATTTACTGAATGTCTAAAAATTTAAAAAAAAGAGAAAACTACACCTAAGGCACTTGTTTGTAGTATTAACTAATTATATTGCACAAGCTTGATTCCTAAAATTTTTGTGGCGTTCATTTTCAGATTTAAAATTTTAGAAATGTTTTCTAAAATACACAGCCGGTCGAAATTATGGGACAGTTTTTTTTCGATTTCTCAAGAACTTTTTGCGGGACTACGACAAAACTCACAAACATTTTAATACATCTCTATGTTAATACTCTGTATTAATATTATAAAATTATAGTTCAATATAAAAGATAGAAAAAATGTTATGAGCATTTGAAATTTTTATTTTGAAATTGAATGACCAAAAGAGCAGGACAAAGAAAATGAATTTTAAAATAACAATGAATCATCGAAATACCAAAATTGATTGACATGCATTTATTATGAAGTGGAGAAGCCTTTATTTTCTTTAACTGCAGCGAACTTTCTACTGCCAGATTAAATGTGATGCTAAACATTTGACCATTCTTCTTTAAGCTTCAGCCACAAACCCTCAGTATTGAGAGATTTTCTGGCACTCACACGGTTCCCCAAAGTACACCATAGTGTAATTTTATGTAAAAGATGAAAATATTAATTAACGGCACCAGATTGAATATGTAATGTTATGTAAAAGATGAAAATATTAATTAAAATAATTCACACGAAAAATTTTACTCAGACACGAATTGAAAGAAGCACTTTTTATTTTAGTTTAAAATTTACTGTTTTTGTTTGTGTGCGCCCGTGTGTGTGTGCGAGTGTGTCAACGTTCATAGCAGAGCGGTTTTCAAAAAGTGCTTTCTTGTCATTGTGCGTGTAGGGCTGGTCACCACCCTCCCCCTCTTTCCCGGCAATGTCAGCCTACTATTGTTTGCTGCGAGGCACTGGCTTTTTGGTGAACCTCGTTATCCATTCATGGTGTAGTTACTAGTTGGGACTGTCCGTGAGGAATGTTCCAAATCCATTGTTCTCGGTCTGGAGGTCAGATCCCAAAGGTCACCTGTGAATTCAGTAGAAAGCAGAAGTATTTAAAATATGTAAATGAGGCGTATCAACATTTCTTATTTGTATTTTGTAATGAGTATAATCAGTGAAAATTTGTTTGATGACTGAATAACTAGCTAAAAGAGTAAAAACCTGAATCAGCCAGTTTTTAACTCTTTTATTTAATTTTCCTGAAAGAAACAGCGAGAAAAACAATCACAAATAAATAAAACATCTCGATAATTATTAGGTTTGATAATAATACTTAGACATCTGCGTCACAAACTTAAAGCCCTACACTTTTCCCCCAACATAACGAATGATTTCCAAGGAAATCCTTTGAAGTACAACGTGAATTGTAGTTTAACGTCTGCTTCTGGTGGATGTTTTCGAAATTCGTTCAGCTGAATAATGTTTTGGCCATTAAGTATAGTTTTATTTTTCCTAACGTAATAATTTCTTGGATGCATTTGTTTTGTACAAAGCTTCACAGTCCTTCCTCAGTTACTTACCACCGCATTTCAATAAACGAAATTGATTGTAGAATATTTTGTTCGACCACCTGAGCAGCATTATGGAATATTAACGATTCAGAAATTGGTATATTAAAAACTAGAAGAGCTGAATAACAAACCGCATAAATGACCCGAAACATATGTGTGTGTGTGAGTTCAACACGTATATACAGACACACACATGCGCACGCATATATATATGCATGTATATATATATATATATATGCACACATACATATGCATATATATATGTGTGTGTATTTGTGTTGTGGGTGGTTGTGTGGGTGTTTCTGTTTATATAAATTTATTCTATGGAAATAACAAGTTTATTAGACCGTTAAAGGCAATCCTTGAAACTAATTCATGTAAATATAGATTAGTTATAGCATATATATACACTTAAAATGAAACAAATCTAGCCCTAAGTCGGTCTTAGATTTTCTTTTGGCTAAATACTTTGGGATGAAGCCACTGAATTCTGTAGAAAAGAATCTGATTTAAGTATTCCATATTCAATCTATGTCCTTCCAATTGCACGTAGATTAGAACATTTTCTAACATTTCCACTTCCCCAACACGATGTACGGATGGTTATTCGCCTAACAGAAGTAAATACATCCACTAATTTTAGTTTCGTAAAAGGTCTTTGACTGGTTAGGAAGTTGGAATTGAGCAGTGATCCTATAATCCTACTTTAAGTTCATTTAGAAGGATGGAAATTTACTGTGAATTAATCTAACGTGTTGAATATTCTTTTAATTAAGATTAAGTCTTTCTGGTCATAATATTGTTATGAATTCATATAAACTATTTTTACATTTGATAAATTTTGATCAAATTAAACTTATACACATATTTATGTTTGTGTATATGTAAAATTGGATTCATGTTTCAAGTTATTACATTCATATCAATCAAAAGGGGAATTAAGCAGTAAAAATTAAATTGGTAAAAAGGTTAAATTGTGAAGACAAATAAAAAAAAAAGGGTTTTTATTTCTTTTGAAATTTGAATCACAAGATCATACAGATGAGCATCAAAGCTTTTTCAAGGGAACAGTTGTTAACTAATCAAATTGATGTGGTTATAAATACTAGATATAATACATCATATATCTTTTAAAACAAACAATACACACATGCACATACATGCGCATATACATAGTTATACACGTATACGCTTTCTTATGAATGCATTTACGTATATATATTTGTATGTACGTACATATGTTTATGCGTCTGTGTGGGTCTATAAGTTATTTACCTATACAGATACGTGTATGTATATGAATCTATGTAGACCTATATATAATATATATGTGTGTGTGTAGACGTATGTGTGTAGACGTATCTATATAGGTTCCAGACAAAGCGCGATCTAAAAGATCTCAGTGATGGCGGATGATGACAACAACGACACAACGGCATTGAAGGCGGTTAAGGCTGCAGCAGAGGATGGCCTCCAGTCTTCATGGTTCTCCATGCCTTTGGAATAAGGTCCGCTCTACCAAGTAGCCGTGTGGTGGCTGAAGGCGCATCAATCTCCACACGTTAAATGACATCACGGTTAGGCGTCCTTCCGAAAGGGAACCCATCATACAATCGGATCAATGATTGGCCTCTAGGAAGTACGATCTACCAGTCCCACTGCGTATGTCTGTGTATGTGCGTGTGTGTTTATTTTTGTGTGCTTAACTGTGTATATTTTAGAGGCAAATAATAATTTTAAAAAACCCTATTTAATAATAAATAGTTTTCCTATGCAAATATTTTATAATTTCATGTTCTTACTGATTTCAATATGGTGACTCATTTCATTACACTGCATGCAATCATCTCAGATAATAGAAGAGTTACTTTTGCCTTGTTTTTAATTCACACAATTATTAAATTTTTGTTTATTTATTTTCTCTAAAAAATTATTAGAGTCATATTTTTTTTTTAAATCAATTAATCTGAGAGTTATTTGCCCACATTTTTCTGTTGAGGCCTGGAAAGAAATAATTAAACTAAGACGCCTAGCTAATAAGATCAATACGATATTTTTGCTAGTGGTTTTATTCATATTTCTATAGAAATCTTTGTGTTAACAGCTTTGTAAAATATTTCGAAACATAAGCTTTATCTTTCAAACCAAAGAAAAGTTATAAAAAATAGGAGGGTGCATAAAAAAAGAAAACCCTTTCGAATTTTTAAATCCATTTTCTTCCCTGAAAAATCGATAAAAGGAAATAGAAATGTACATTAAGCTTTTAAAACAAATCCACCATTTTACAACTTTTAAGAATTCCGAATGAAAATTGGGCTGTCATGTTCTGTTAATAGATTTACCTTCCATCCATCCATCCGTCCATTCATCCACCCATTATATATATTCACTTTATTTTTGTTTAAAAACGTGTATACATGAACCTTCAAACACTCCCAACAACACATAGCCATTTTATGTCTCCAATTAGTTTTCAGCTTATTCCAAGTTTATTTGTAAGTATGTTAATCTGGTATTGAAACTTATTAGTACTATCAAAGTGGGTGTTATGAACTAGTAAGTTCAGTCTTATCACTGGTTTTTAATAGGTTTTTTAATAGGTAGGTCTACTTGTTTAAATTTAGAAACAAATAGTCATACAAGTATCTAGGTAATTTGTGGAGAAAGTTATCTCTACTTTGCCGAAAAATACTAAAATTGATTTAGTAGTTTATTAAATTATACTCTAAAATGTTTTAAAAATAGATTATTATATTTGCATGAGTACAATATTTTCTGATTTCTTTATTAATTTTGGGATTTTATTTAGGTTAAGTTAAGTTTACATTTGTGTGTTTGAGTATTTTTTCTATCTTGAGTTATTGATCTGGTGTCTGTAGGATATGTGATAGATACCTTGTTTGTTTAACGGCATATCAACTATTTTAGGTCATTTAATGCCCGTGCGAAGTTTTTAATCCATAGCTATGAAGATTTATATATTTCTCAAGGGTTATATTTTTCAATTGTCAAATTATGAATGCAAATGAAACGTCTGGGACTCGAACTTGTGTATTACGATTCTGAAATCAGACTGCCTATTAACTATCGACTTGCGTACGATAAGACGATTGGCTAGAGACAATCTCATAAGACATATTTCAACATAGTAGAGTATAACACTCAATTTTTCTTCGATATAACCTTTCTTAACATGAATGAAAAAATCTTATAAACTTTAAAAAGTTCAAAAACTAAGAAAAAAGTATCAATCATTCTTCTTATCAATGTTGCCATTCACTACATTGTACATTAAGTATTACTGACATTTGAATTTAACTCTGAGCTTTAAAACCAAATATCGTTGGGCAAAAATGATTATTAGTATTGGCATAATGATAGTTCGTATAAAAATATAGTAAAAAATGTTTTCTTTTGATATCAGCAAACTGTTATAACAACCAAAACTATTCAATCCAAGTTTAATTAACTCTAATAACATGTAACTATCTTGTTTGGAGTTATTAATATTAGTATTTATTTAAGTGTTAGTTATATTAATATTCCTAGAAGAAAGATTTAGCAATGAATTTGATTTTTATAAGAGCTTACGATTGAAAATCAAATCGTTTAACAGCAGTGGAAAAATAGGTTGTTTTTTTTAAAATAAAAACTATTTTTCAGTGCTGTTAAACAATTTGCTGTTGAGTAAACATATCCTTCACAAAAATGTTTTTACAAACTCGTTGGGCACTTTACGATTGATAACTTCTTATTGGCACCGAGAAGAAGAATTTAGATTTTGAAATTCTTATATGGGAGTTTGAAATGTCTCCCCGCTAGAAATAATTGTTATCGAAAATGTCTATAAGTAAATGCGAATATACAGTAAACAAAAACAAATAATTTTTACTATGCCAATGGTTTTAACTAAATTCATGCAAATTGCAACAGCCTGCTGAAAAAAATAATTGCATCATTAAAAAAACAATTGCCAATCCAAATGGCCAATCCAAATCTTGTTTCCAATCCACATGAAATGAAAAATAACTGCTGAGTTTCAGATATGCCAAAAGTCATTAATAATAAAAATTTAAATTTATGAAAAAAATATTTTATTGATTTTGTCAGAAAATAACCATATTTTCATCTATTGATATTTCACACTGAAACAAGGTTTAATATTTTTGTTATGAAGGTAGTGCTGTAACATGGCATATCGCTAGAGTGTAATTAAGTGGTTTGTTCAATATGTAATGAGAAACTGCCAGGAGAGACGTTATGTATGATTTGATCAAACTGCTACTTCATGGTGAAGTATATATATATATATATATATATATATATATATATATAGTCGACAAAATGTCTTACTGAAAACTTCCTTTCATCCTAGATTTGACTGCAGTGGTGTTTGTTTTGGAACGAGTCTTATCAGAAATAAGGAACAACGTTATGCCAACAAATTTTGTGTTAAACTTAAGAAAACCAAGAAAATGCTTATGGAATATTTAAAAAGGCCTATAGGTATTAACAGATGACCCAAAAAGTTT
This sequence comes from Idiosepius hallami, assembly GCA_034780655.1. Classification (NCBI taxonomy): domain Eukaryota; kingdom Metazoa; phylum Mollusca; class Cephalopoda; family Idiosepiidae; genus Idiosepius; species Idiosepius hallami. The sequence goes on from JAUZSX010083684.1 coordinate 10,650, forward strand.
CTAACATTGATTTAACTGATTTTCTGAAGGAAATGAACAGGATGAGAATGAACCCAGATTTGGTGCATCGAACAGTGCAAGTAAAGACAAAAACATGGAGGAGAAGATTAATAATGCAAGAATGTCGGATAACCTTGAGGATGATACCTGAAACTATTACCATTAGTATTGGCAAGTAGGAGACAATTCTAACTGAAAATTTGATCAATGTCTATCCTGACGTTTTTACATTAATTATTAAACATACCAGCATGCCCGGTAGGTGAATGAAAGTAGTACAACATCCATACTAAAGCCTTTACTGAGCCCAATGGGACTTTTTCCTGAAAGACAGCCTCAGGAGAAGCAGATTTCAGTCAACTGAAGAGGTTCTTGTCTGACCTTTCCAAATTCTTAGAGAGAGAGGTGCCTCCATTCTTCTGGTTTTCTGGGAGTTGGAACAAAAGATGGAACAAACGCGAAGACCAGCAGCTTTTTTTTCTACTTGTTTATTTTAGATGTTCATTTGGCCAAGCATTTGATATTTCTCTACTAAACCTGATTTTTCATCTTTTTTACATCACCGAAAATATCCGGAATTTACCGAGTGCTGGTTGGCAAATTACAAATCGGTTCCACGATATCGTTACATTATGTTTGAATCAGTGGGATTTGAACAGAACCGTTGAGGATCTTTTAAGAAATCAACTGGCAATTCCAATGAGTAAAGTAAGATCGATGAGAACGTTATAACATTTGTTAAATTTTGTTTTGACTTTTTAAAAAATTATTTTTACCCTTAGCCACGATAAACATTCAAACTATATTTTGTGACCTAATCCACTGTTTTGCTTTTCTTGTGTTTCTCAAAAACTAATTATTCTCCTTGACTTGAAAGAATCAAACCAATCATTTTTATTTTCCTTTTCTCTAATTAGGAAAATTGCCCACCCGCCCCTACGTAGACTATAAAGTTTGTGAAGTATAAACCACAACCAAAATTAGTTAACTAAAAGAATTGTTTGCCAACGTAATATTCCCCACCAAACCATGGCTTCTACTGCCTAAAAGCTCCACACTTTAATAATTTTATTGCAAACAAAATAAACTAATATTGAATGAAATAAAACAAAATTGGTTTTAAGAAAAAGTAATTAATCATGAAATGATTTAATTAGAAATCTCACGTATTTAAAAATAAATAATTACTAAGGATTTTGTTTTAAAAAAATCTCTGTTACATGATTAATCTTTCTTTTCTAAACTTTCGCCCTTTTTTTTAACGTTTTAAATTACTTTTTTATTTTTTTTATTTTTAATACAAAACGCCTTTTTTTAATCTGAGCGCGCCGTTGCAATGGTTATTGCTTCAACAAAAAAAAAACTGATTACCTTCAGTAAAGATTCTTTAAATCGAGTCGAGACTTTTTTTCAGTCGTGCATTTTGTCTCTATCATAGAGTAAAATTATTGGAAGCAATTAGTTTCCAGAATATACGAGAACTTGGTTTTGTATGTTAATCAAATTTTGAACATCATCAGCGTCTTTGTTGTGGTATATATATTTACTTAGTCGAGCACTAACCCAAGTATAGGCACAAGGTTATTTTTACGTGCCCTTTTTATATACCTGGGCTTTTTTGGTGTCATCTTTAATATTATCTTTTCAACTTCGGGCTTCTTCTGGGAATGAACTTTGGAATCAATGCAATTGAAATAATCATTATAAAGATTATCATAATGTAAATTTTGTACGAAGAATCCGAAAAACAGTTTCATAACAATTTTAACCAGATGAAATCGAAACAAACAGAAATGTTCTTTTATAATCATAAACTTGTCTCAGACTATTATTTCAAAAATTCTCAGAATTTCTCAAATGGGTGCTTTTGTCCTTAATTAAACCGAAGTTCCATCAATTAAATGAAGAACTTACACAGATCTGCTAATTATAAAACAAACTTATACATTTGTTTGCTTTATTTTATCTCTTTTAGATCATTTAATGCCGAGAACAATAATTTTTAATCATTTTAATTTTAATTTTTTAATCATTTATTTTTTAATTACCTTTAATAAACTATTTTTTTAATATCACAATATGTAAACTTTAATCTTAATTTAGGTGGAGTGTATGTGGGTATTCATATCTTTCCGAAGAGCATTATTCCAAATGTGAACGTAAAAAGGAACGATTGGGATTTGAACTGAGACATTTAATCAAATATTTTTCGCTTTATTTCTTTTCATCTTTTGCTGCTGTTTTCTATTTCTGCTTTCTCTCTTCGTCTTTTGCTTTCAGCCTTTTTACTTTCCCATTCATAAAATCCCTCCGTATCTAAAAACCTGAAAGCAGTTTTTTAATGCATTTTTTGGGGAATTTGGACAATAAATTAAGCGATGGTCAGTTTTTTTTTTTTTTTGATTTAAAACATTTGGTTATCAAGTTTTTTTCATGATTTTTGGTTTAAAATTATAGTCACTTAAACTTATTTTAGCGCATTGTACAAGAATTTCGAGTGTCTAAGAAATTGACATATACTTTGCGAGTTAAAAAAGCTAACCAGCCAAATACAGGGCTAAGTGTTAAAAGGTTGATTGGAGAAAAATCCTTTAGTCATTCACAGACCAGCCGTCTTTCTGCAGGGTCAATAAACGTTGTTGTAGGACAGCAGGAGGTTGAAGCATTGGATTTTTTGGATGGGTGTTTCTGCTTGATGTAACACTCAGTTGTTTCGTACTTAAATTCGTCAGTTCCTGTATAATGAATCACTGGTTCGTTGCATTAATCAATTGAGTAAATGCGTGTATGAAAGAGAGAGAGATAGATAAATAAGAGGAATAAATATTGTCCGTTTTCGTGTTTTTATTTGTGCAATAATCTAAGTAACTTAATAGTTATTGACATCATTCGACGTCAATATTCATTGCGGGAAGTTAATTCTGTGTTGTTTTCCTTTATTTACGTTGACTTGTATCTTTCTTTCTTTCTTTTTTTTTCTTTCTTTTTTCTTTCTTTTCTTCTTTTTTTTTCCTTTCTTTTTTCATTTTTTCATTTTATCAAGATTGTTTCTCGTTTCATTTCTTTTTTTGTCTTTTATAATCACTCTGACTTTATCTTATTTTACATTCATTTCCTTTTCTATCTTTCCCTTTATCATCTATTCTCATCTTTCGAGAATCCTTTCGTTTCAATTCTTATAAATCGTGATTCCAGTTCCCAATTCTCTAATCGGCCATTAAAGCAATCCTCTTTAATATCCACATAAAATATTTCTATACATATGAAAATAAAGATGTTTGGAACCATATGCACTCAAACATTTACTAACTGTCATGACCCCCAACCACAAAAAAAACCCTCATTGGGCTTGTTTAAAGATTGACGAAGCGACATCTTTAGAAACTGGATCATTTGAAGAAAAAGAAAGATGAAAAAGTTTCTAATGCTGCCAAAATTTATTTCTGTCATGCCATCATAAAATCCGTTATGGGAACCTAACCAAGAGCACTACAATATGGACTCTACCGACCTTTATATCTTCACCAAGCTTAACACGCTCGGTAGGAAGAACATCTCGTTGCCAGTCAAAACCAAGACTGTTGTAGATTTCGAATGAAAATACGGCCAAAACCCTTCCAATACGTTTTTCTATAAAACTGTTGTTGTTTTTGTTGAGCAGGAAGACTTCTCCTCAGTCGTTTGTACTTGGACTAGATTTTTCGATGTTATAGTTTTTGCGCATTCTCATATTAAACTAAGTTTACCTGTCCTCACCCTCAGAGGTAACTCTAATCGAAGACATTTCTTTGGAATGATCGGTCGGTGTGAAGGAGGAGGGAAGACATTTCAGTTAACGCCACTTTTCATAAAATAAACAAAATACCTCTTATTCCCAAGTGGTCACCAATCGTAATACTGAACAGGCTCTTTGTTGCTTAACTTCAATTATCTAGCGAACCGATGTCTCGAATGTGATTTGACCGTACTAAATTGCTGTTTCTTTCATTTAATACAATCACATTTATCTATTACCCGTTGTCTGATTCTTTCTTTCGGTAACCCTTTTAAGGGACCTCAAGACAATTGAATCCAGGTACCTTCATCCATGTGCACTTGGACTGTGAAGTAAAAGAAACAATTGATATATACATATTTTCTAATAAAACAATTTCGTCGTTTTTATATTTCCGACGCCCGAAAGATTCTATAAAATAAGCGAGAGCTTATAATTCTGGACTGGAACTGATCTTTCTGATCATCAGATGTTACCACTCGTTTCGATAAACACCTCTTAGTTTACTTCTTCGCTCTCTTATTATCAATATAATCATATTGCTCACTTTAATCTATTTGTCCTAATACTCGTTTCCTAAAAAAAGTTTGAAATTAGTTTTAAAATAATTCTGCTCAACAGATAATTTCATTTTATACAGTTATTCTTTTTAATTCTGCAAACAAAGTTTGCCCATTTTAAATTTTACAATCAATCTAAAGCTTATATCTGGAAAATACTTTAGCCAATTAATATTTTTCTATCAATGTTTGTTGGGGTAATGGTGGTAACGTTACAATAATATAACACTAAAACTTGGATATCCTGGCGATGAAAGCATAACTGTTTTCCCAACTAGACATGTCAAAATCTTCAGTATTCAATATAAAAATACTATTTGTTAGTTTATTTAATTTATTTGCTAATTTTATTTTCTTATATCCGTCCGGTTGCAAAACCATCCTTTTCCTGCAGCATGCTGTTAATCTAGGCGACCAGGACCATATGCTGACATCAAACAAGATTTAAATTACTCAATAGAGAGTATGTGTTGTTAAACAAACACAAGTTTGTTTTTTTTTAAATTTTAAAAAGATATATTAATCAATGAGTATTTTCTTTGAGCATTCTTCAAATGTTACCAACTTTGGAGGTGACGCCTGTCGATTGATATATTCTGATTATAAGGATTAATATAAGAACAAAAGTTTAAATAATCGAAATCATATTTCCTCTCAAGCCTCTATTCATATAAATAAAATTTATCTAAATTAAAGACAAATAATGAAATGTTACTGGCTATCAAGCCTCGTCCCAAAATCTCCTAGTCCATAACTTATTAGTAATATCTTAAAACGTTTTAAATTTAACATTTTAAAAACTATAATGACATTGACCGTTAAACTTGGTTTTAAATATTTAACAATTTCAATGAAATTTTAATGATTATAATAGACCTTATCTATATTCATTCCTATGATGAAGTGCTGTTTTTTTTTTTAGAGTTTGCACTTTCTCGAAGATTCAATCATTATAGTTTAAAATGACTTTTTATTTCACAAAGAAGAAATTACTCAGCTTATTTATTTAAGTTGCTTTAAAAATTAATATCTGTAAAAGTTTAACTATTTTTTTATTAATCAAAGAAATAAATTTTATACATCGAAAATTATCTTTACTATAAACTGTATATATATCTATTTCATATGTATAAAAAACAACTAAATGTGGTGTCCTTATACATTCCTCAATATATACTTTAGGAAATATATTGAGTATCTTTACCAAATGAAAAAATAAATAAATTTCTCTTTAACACACTAAAAAATCTTCTAGAATTTAATTCTTTGCAAATTTTGAAATTACTAAAAGAAGCAAATTAACAATGGTTTTTATTACACTTCAAAAGATTGAACCGTGTTAGACTTGTTCAAGATTCTGTCATGGTACAAGGGTATTACGGTACAACATTTCGAATGTTATACCAACCATTAGTAACTCATTTATTTTTGTAATTTTAAAAACCATGATATTCCTGTAAAATCTAAACAATATTTTTTATGGAAAGTATTTAAGATTGTTAGGATTCGAGTAAACAAGATAAGAACCGAGAGAAGACAAGAAGAAAGATGTGAGAGCATGGGATTATCAAATAAGTTACCAGTGATTTTGCTCTCTTATACTACAGAACCTTTCGAAGTTTGGTAGAAGGAATAAACATGCAGGAAAACAATTTTATGAAAGTAATTAGTAAATATATCGACTTTGGAATTCGAATACATAAGTTCAAATCCAGTTCAGGACTTTACTATGACATTTGCCTAAAAGTTAATTATCCGAATACCACTGGGAAATGTATAAACTATCTACCACTCATATGAATTGAAATAGGGAAAAATGGGGAAAATAGTGTCACCATTATTATTTTAAATATTTTTTCCTGAATGAATGGTGTTATTGTGGGTAAATTGCTCCCATTAAATATTGATATGCCGTCCAAGATGATACAATGTTACTTAAAATTTGCAGAGCTAATTCAACGTTACAATTAGTTGAATTGATAAAACGAAAGTTTCGACTACTTAATCGAATACAAAACTTAACTGTCAGTTATTTTTTTAATCCATGGTCTAATCTTAACTAATAATCTACTAATTTTTATAATGAAAAACAACCTCAATTTGATTGTTTGCTCATGTGATCAGAAGATTCTTCTTAATGTAATGGTTAAGGTTTCAGTACCGTAGAATTTAATCAAGATTTAATCAACTCGTGACTGCTGAAAACATTTTACAAGCAATACAACAATTTTTTAATGTAAACAATATACGTTTTTCTTAAAATTTCCATTGCATCAATTATACTGAAGACTTTCAAGTGAATAAAAATTATGACAGAATTTTGTCAGAGGTTAATTCAGTTAGGATCTAATTAGTAGAATTAAGATAATTTTCGTGTTGGTCGGAAACTAACACATTAAGTATAAAAATAAATTAAAAAAAAAACAATATGAAAACTAAAATCAAGTGCAACTATTCTTCTTTTCCTTCGATATTGAATAGGACTTAATAAAATGTTATTGTTATTAACTAAACACTCGATAAATATCTTTCAATATTGAATCATTTGATTTTTCATAATCAGAAATGTTAGTGTCTAGTCGATAGGAATCTATTGAAAAAGTAAAGAAAAATTGAAAAGAAACAAAAATAGTTGATGTGTGTTTACACATCAACTATTTTTGTTTGTGCGGTATTATCATAACTTTCTGTTTTTTATTGTCTATATATTTTCAAGTTCGAAATACAAATATTTTTTTTAATTCTAAATATAATTTACTTAATTTGAAATAACAAAATACATCAACTATTAAAAAAAAGAATTTACGTTCTTCTAAAAGAAATCCATACAATAAGACTTTTTAAATACAAAAATAAACAATTTAATTTCTCTAAAGCAACTTGAATTGTATTCAAAACAATCAACCATTTTTATTCTCGTAAAACAACCAAAAATTTTTAATATTTGATTTTAATGATCTCCAGAAAATAAAAGCAAATAAAGAGGGTAATTTGTTTCTCACTAACTCTTGTTACACTGTTGGCACGGACAAGTAAATAAATTTTTAGATGCTTATTTTTAGTTCTATTACACGTGCGAGTGCTTATTTTAAAGAACTGTTAATAAAGAAACCTGGCTTAGTTAAAGAAAACGAACAAACTGAACAAACTTTTCTCGGCTTTATTCAGCTACGTTTTAGTAGCTGTGTCTGAAGCCAAGGTGACAGCAATTTCTCTTGCTAGTCATTATGGATATAGCTATGTCGAACCTAATTTAGTTTATTAGAATGAAGTAAATAACAGAGTTATGGACAGGTTCCAAACAGCGGGGAAATCATTAGTCGTCGTATTCCGAGAAGGAAATACCAGCGTTATATTATTGTATGGCTTCAATTTATATGACGAGGCAACGCAGAATTAAATAGATTCGCTCGGCCATTTTAGCAGAAAAGCTATTATACGATCGGGTGTATAAGTTAATCACAGCCATATACCAAATAATTCTTCCTGATTCTATTAATTATGATAAAGTCCAAATAAAACGAACTCAATAATTCAACTAGCATTTGTACTTATATTTAACTTGTCCTTTCTAGATGTTTATACAGCGATGACCAAATACTTAACAAGATGAAAATCAACATCATACAAGTTAAACAAAAAATGACTAAAAATTATCATTTTACTCTAATGTAACACGACGCTCCTATGTTTGAGATTTCCAGGATATTGCTAAGCCCCAGGCAGAATCTATTGAATATGTCCTCTGTTTCAAACACGGTGATATTTACTAATTTTGACATTATAACGTTGGTTATTTCTTTGCGCTATTTATTAATACTAGCAGAACCCGTGTAAATTCCACGGTAGCTAATAACTTCAACCTCTGATAAAGCATAAACAATTTCAACACATA
>JAUZSX010083901.1:0-11305 GCA_034780655.1 Idiosepius hallami
AGATACACAGGTAGTTAGATAGATAGATACACAGGTAGTTAGATAGATAGATACACAGGTAGTTAGATAGATAGATACACAGGTAGTTAGATAGATAGATACACAGGTAGTTAGATAGATAGATACACAGGTAGTTAGATAGATAGATAGATAGATAGATAGATAGATAGATAGATAGAAAAATAGACATATATAGACAGTCAGACAGGCAGACCAACAGACAGGTAGTTAGACAGACGGACATACATAATTGAATTGATTCTCCTTGTGTCACAATGCAGATTTAAAAGAAAGTGTTTTCCTGTATTTCATTAAATCTTTATATTACAACGTTAAGAGCTGAGTATGGCAAGTGGGCTGTCCCACCTGTCAAGTTTCAGTTTGTCTGGACTTTCTAAGCTGCTAGTCATTTGCATGTGTGAGTGTAGGTGTTTCAGGGTAGCATGAATTAAATTCTATGCATGCTTCTAGAGATGTATGTATATGTATATCAGTCTTAAGTGTCAGCGAATGCTTAAAATGTCAACTTTTCAACTAACAATGCAAGAAACACCAGGAGAAGGGAAAATACCCGTGTCATGAATTTACACTTTTTTTTTTCTTTGAGTAAAATCTTAATTTCTTTTTTTTTATTAACATTGTGATAGGGTTCAAAACCAACTCTCATACAAAAGTAAAATGATTCAAACCAATTAAAAAAATATTGTTATTTTAATGAAAATACTACAACATATGCAGTTTGTTCAATAAGTAATGAGAAAATATCAGGAGAGACATTAAGTAGGATTTGATTAAACTGCTACTTAATGGTGAAGTTCATATATATATATATAGTCTACAAAATGTCTTACTGATAACTTCCTCTCATTCTAGGTTTGAGAATAGAGGTGTTTGTTTTAGTTCCGGTCTAATAATGTTTGCTGATCTGTAGAAACAAGGAACAACCTTATACTATTACTAACTATGCAAACTTCATTAAAATACAAGTATTATTTTAGAAGAAATCTTATTTTGAATTTTTATTAATCAATTTTAGATGACACTATATAAACACACTATAGAATGAATGAATGACATACCTCTTTTGTAGTGATTGGATTAAAATGACCTCATTTTAAATAAGAACACTGTGTGATATGTAATAAAAATTATAGCATGAAGTAGGGCAATTCTTGTTTCATGATTAGATTACATATTCAAGACAGATTAGCTTTTAATACAATGTAATGTCATTATTTTTATTTTTTTTTTGTGTGTGTATAAGAGATAGAGAGAGAGAGAGAGAGAGACGGGGTGAGGGAGAGAGAGAGAGGGGGGAGAGAAGTAACTGAGTGTTTAGGTTTGTAACAGTTATGTATGAAATAAAAAAAAGGAGACATGGATGAGTAGACTGGTTGATTGATATTTTTTCTCTTTTTCTCTATTTTTGTTTGCATTTCAATGATTGCAAGTGGTTCATGGGAATTGGTTTGCCAGGTGAAAGTGAGCAAGCTTATCCAGGTATTATATTTATTTCTTTATTTTTATTTTTATTAGTTTCTAAGGAGAAAAATTATTACAAGAAAAATCTCTATAATCTTAGCCAATCATTTTAAAACTAGATTGATTTACTATTTATTCACTCATTGTGTATCTTCAAATGCTTCAGTGTTATAAAAGAAAATGGTAAAAAAAAAACAGAGAAAAGCAAAACCAAAACAAATAGAACTGTTATCTATTACCTTGAACTTTATAGAAACTAGAATAAATCCTGTCACCAAAAGGAAATGGCAAACAATATCCATAGTGAGTATATAAGGAGGGAAAGATACTTTTAGAATGAAAATATAATAGAAAAATATTACTTAAAAAGATGGGTAGAATTTTGAGTCAAACCAATTTCAGAAAGATTAGTTAATGTTATATATTCAGATATTTCCAAATAGTAAAACTAAATATTGACACACACTCACATATCAGCGAAGTTGGAGCATTGGTAAAAGCTTGGGCTCTAGAATCGTAGTACGCAAGTCAAATGCATAGCATTCACCTTTAGATGCCTCAGGCAGATAAGAGTCTTTAACTCGGGAGAGCAGCTTATCTAGGTGAAGGGTAACATAGAATGTAAAAAGCCAGGATAAGAGCACATAAAAATGGTCTTGTGCCAAACTTGGATTGGTGCTCACCAAGTTAGGAAAATGGTAAAAAATAGATCTGTGTGTATGTGTGTGTGTGTGTGTATCATCTTCATTTTGAATGAAATTACATGCAATGTATATTTGCTTAGCATTTTGCATTAACAGAAGATAATTGATAATAAACCAGCTGTAATAATGGATGACTGGTGTAAATTATATGTAAAAAACAAAATACCTAATTTGGTTTTTGGTTTAGTTTTACAGCATATCAACCTTTTTAGGCCATTTAATGCTGAGAAGAATCATTTTTCGATAAACACTCATTTGTCCACACATTTTTTTCAATAACACAATATACCCTAATCAATCCCTAGCTGGAGTGAATATGGGGATTCATACCTTCTTTAAGAGAATTAGCCCAATTCTGAATGCAAATGGAACGACTAGGATTCTATCTGTTATGATTTCCAAGTCCAACTGCCTACTCACTAACCCAAATGGACCTTCCCAAATATTAATCTGAATTAGATATAAAAATCAATAAAATTTGATATTTTGAAAATATATTGATTAGGCAGATCAAATTTGCTTTTGTCTTTATTTTTAGTTTTGTATTTAGGAAGAAATCCATTTTCTCCTATTGTTGGTATACTTTTTTTTTTATAAATAAGATTAAGACATATTGAATTAAATATATATATAAAAAAAATGCTATGACAAATATTGTTGAGAAATGTATGCAATATTAGGTTATCTGTTTCTTTGTAATGAAAGAAATTCGATTATAGTTTATTTTTATTTTGAGATGAGGCTTCATAATTTTTAGGAATTAACTTTATTATTCGGAACATCAAAAACTACCATGAGGACAAAAGTCTGAATACTAATGTTAATTCCTAAAAGAAAGAAATTTGTTGTTCCTTAAGAAATGCTGATTAGATATCTATATAAAGAATTATCATTCGCAAGTTTGTTTTTTTTTTTTTTTGCTTCAATTCAAATAATAACTATAAGTGGAGGAATTTCAATTTAATGATAAATCAAATTATCTAAAGAGGTATTTTTCATTTATTAAGCCTTTATAGAGGATTCCTGTTTTTTACAAAAGTAAAAATACTTTATCTGTTTTATGTTTGTTTGGTGTTTAATGGCATATCAATCCTTTTAGGTCATTTTAATACCTAGAGCAATTACATTTGATAAACATTATTTTATGCACACATAGTTTTTTTTTAATAACACAAATTACACTATTTAATCCATAGGTGGAGGGAAGATGGGGATTCATACCTTTCTCAAGGATATTAGTTGACACGTCAACATAAACAAAACGACTTCAAACTCGCATATTATGATTCTGAAGTTCAACTGCCTTTCCACTGGGCTATATCAAAAACCTCACTTTAGATCTGATAACTTTTTTTTTTAAATATTCTTCTGTTGTCTTAATTTGATATCAGAATTACATGAATTAAAAATTGTTTTATTTTTGTTTATTTCCTAAAAATAAAATGTTGTAGAATAAATTCTTACTTTTTGTCAGAGCCTGAGGATTTTAGATTGTCAACTAGTAAGCATAAAACAAAAATTGGAGGAGAGATGATGTTAAAATGAGGGAAAAAAAGTGATTAATTATTTCTAAACATCCTTCTAGATGAAAAGAAAAAAAAAAGGACTACTTATCATTTGGATAAATTATCAGCATAGTTATCCTTTGTATAAATACCTTTTGCTATCATCATTTCTGTCAATGCACTTAGAAAACATAATTTGCATAAATGCACTTTATTAGCATCATTTCCATAAACACACTTTAAAATCACCATTTACATTAATGGACCTTCAGTATCATATATAAATGTACTTTATCACCCTTTAGATAATGAAGAACAACCTTCATGTTAAAGCAAAATGGTACCCTTTATTCATTTTGCCAATAGATTGAAAAATATTGCTCAAAGAGACTATCTAATGAATTAAAAGAATAGAGTAGGCACTTTATGTATCAAATTTTCAATGTATTGTCCTCATCTTTATTAATGTTATCTTCACAATATTTCAGCTGGAGAGCTCTTTAGCCTTCCTCGGGCAAATGAACTTAGGAACCTTCATGTTATGATTGGGAGCTCTCATTGAACTTACAATATAACTATTTATTTAATCTTAACCACAACTACCAGGGCAGCAAGGTGGAGCATTGCTAAAAGCTTAGACTATAGAATCGTCATACACGAGTTCAAATCCCAGTCAAAACCATTACATTGACCTTGAGCTACCTCAGATAGGCTTGTTAACTTTGGAGAGTACCTCATCTAGGTGAAGGGCACACTGATTACAAAACCCCAGGGAAACACCACTGCCTTGTGGGCCTTGTTACTGCAAAAAGACTAAAAGATGGGAACATTGATTCCAAATCCTACTGATACCTTGCAGTCTTCCTTCAGAAAAAAGGCTAGCCTGCAAAAAACAGTTACAAAATCATCTCAAGGAGTTGACTCTAGAGTTGCTGAGCAAGAGAAGTAAATAAAATAAAATAACTACTACCTGGTCATATATAATTAATTTAATGAGAACAGTCTATTTATGTAAAATAAATAAAGAGATGAGTTATGTTAAAGCTCCCAATTATAATTGGCTAAAGAGATAAAGATGAGAACAATAGTCATAAAATTAAATACACAACTGAATTAACTTAGAATAGAAAAAAGAAGTTATATATAAAAAAAAATTTCCAATTCATAAAATAAAATCTTCAAAATAGCTTGATTATTATTGCTAAAATGTCTATGCACCAAAAGTATAATACATGGTATTGTAGGAATATGGGTGTGGCGATGTGTCTGTTGGTGTCGTCAGTTGACGTGACACTGAGTATAAAAGACACATTCGCCAAGTTAGAATTAAGAGTGGGCTAAAATCTAGACATGATGCACTTAACTGAAAATGGTTAACCGAAAATGTCCCTCTTCATGTTGTAAATCATCTTGATTCCAGCTAACAACTTTGGAGACCAACACAGAGATGGACAGCAGAGAGAAGCCAGTCTCCTGGAGTCTGGAAGGGCTCAAAACAACAATTGACCATCTTAATTGTAAGTAGCCCTTTTCAGATTTCCAGATCGAGCCCTGCCAGCCAAGATACAACCGCCCATCGGCACGAGTGTGATAACGGCCAGAAAACAAGACGACACACACCCTAAGGTGAGCAACAACAATCATCATCCTTGTAACCTTACAGTGTTTGGTTTATATATTATAAATGAAAAATTAGATTTCTCATCTTCATTGTTCTAAAATAGAATTGGTTGCTTAGCAGTAAAAGATATTAAGTGGCTTAATGATACACTATGATAATTTCTTGTTGGAGATAAACTTATATACATTGCAAATAATTTATTAAGAGACAACAGACAATTGCTGCTTGTAATAATAAAAAAGCTATTTGATAAATTCTTTAGTAAGCACATTAAATACAAATTAAGGAGATAAAATGTAATGCCAAAGTAAAATAATATTCGAAAAGGGAAAGGTAATTGTAACTTCTGAAAAGGAAAATATTTGATTATTGTAGTAAATTAACAAAAAAAGAAATTCGATAATTCAATAAAATTATTTGTCATTTACAGTCACTTGCAAGGTAATTGATCTTAAGTGGTATATGAGATCGTCTAGTGAGGAAGTGGTTAAATAGACTTGGAGAAAGCAATAGAAAGGGTTCAAATCTTATCTTAGTTAAGAATTATTGTGAATTCTCTAATTTTCACCTAAAAATGGATTAAATGTTGTATCAACAATTTTTCTAACTGTGCACAAAAAGATATATATATAAAAAAATGTTCAAGTACAATTTTGAACAGTTTTTTTAACCTTTGAAAAAATTCCTTATCTTCTAATTTCATTTTTCTGGTTTATACAAAAACTCTTCAATATTAATGTCACTGTAGTTTAATATCAGTCTGTCTACCCTGGGTGACACTGGTTATTAGTAGTAGGTCTACATAACAATAATCCTGTCTGCTGTAAACAAATCCACTTTTGTATAAATTTGTTTGATTCTTCTTACAATTTTAGTGTACTACTATTACTGATTAAACTAGATACAGAGGTAAACCATAAGATGATAATTAAATAAGAGTTTTTTTTATCAAAATAAAGTTATACAAGGACTGTAATAATGAACTACTCTGCTGGAACACAACACTTACACATACTACAGAATAATCTTATATATCTTAATGTATGTATGTTTCATAAGTTTTATAGATATTTTTGTGTATTCCTTTAAGTGTGCAGCTGCTTAAAAATGTTAAAAGACAAAGATATAAAAGAATGTGTTTGAAATTATTTTGAATAGGAATGAAATATTTTTGTGTATTTACTTTATAAATGCTTCTTTTAGAATGTACAGAAAAAGGATAATGCTATAAAAGGTGCATTAAAATGATTATTACTACAAAAACATTTTATAAATAATGGTTTACTATAAAATTGCATAAGAACTTATTTTTACTACAAAATCTAATAATAAAATGCTTTTTATTAGAATATACTGGGAATGATTTTTAAAAATGAAAATACATTAGAAATTATTTTACCATGAAAATACATTAAAAATTATTTTTATTATTAAAATGCATTGGAATTATTTTTTTTATTCCACAACATATTCTTGAAATATGGTTAAGTATACCTTGATATTCATTTATAAATGTAATTTAGGTCTAAAAAGTTTCAGAATTACTAAGCTAACAATCATTTAACAATGACCATTTGAATATAAAAAATATTTTTTAAAAAAACCCCGACATTTTATTTTGTCATTGAAACTCTCATGTAGCTCCATTTATGCTTCTGCCATAGATTTACTTTCTGGTTAACAAGAGCAACAAATCCATCAAATCCAAATTCTATTCCGATAACCTTTTTTCTTTTTTTTAAGAAACATGCAAACCAAAGTTTTAAACTCTTTATTTTTCTTTCTTTCTATATTGTTAAAAAAATTTCATGATAGGACAATTTTTTTTTCTTTAAAAACTTTTCCCCCATAGAATCCATCAATTTCTATCTCTGCAATTTTATAAGATTCCATTTTATGGTAAGATGGTCATGTTAGCAGAATAATGAATAAGCTTAAGAAAGTGCAGGGGAAAAAAAAGGAAAACCAAACAAACGTTTCTTCTTCCTTTGATAAAGAATCTTTTGTTAGAGATAAATCTACTTTTTCAAATCTTTACAATGTTGGATATATGAATGAGTTGAGATTTTTGTGTTCTTGAACATTTAAGGCCTTCTAGAATCCATGCAAGGAGGAGAACTATGCTGCATTAGGATTTTTTTTTTTGGGGTATGTGAGTGCATAGTGGTCAGGGGTGGGGGAATAAAACAATATATTCTTTAACAATAAAATATCATCAGCTTCAGAATCTTTAATTAATTTAGAATAGCCTTGTCCTCTGAATCCTCTTTTTAACCTTGATTTTTTTTCCTAATGTTCATTATAACCCAATCTGAAACATTTTTTTTTTATTCAATCTATAGATTGCAACTATTCACTGAGCCATTGTTTTCTATAATGCTTCTGGTAATTCAACTAAAATACCTTCTTCAGTGAGATTTAAATGCTATACTGCCTCATCTAATGGTTCTGTACAATTGTCTTGAACATGCTACAGAGTCATTTCAAAGTGTGCATGTCTGGGTGTTAATTTGTATGTGCTTCCCAAAGTGTGTGCCACTGTAACAGTGTCCTATAAGTGGAGTTATTCTTATTTAGCACCATAATCAATATTTAGTGTAATTCAATTGCAGGAACAATTTTTTTATCCATTTGTCTTTCCTTTCTTTGATTTTTTGTTGGAAGAAAGATTTTACAGAATTTACATGAGAAAAAATCCAAATATTTCAAAATCTACTTTGAGATATCAGATCAAATAAAGTGTTTTTGTTTGTTTGTTTAACAGCATGTCAACCTTTTAGATTATTTAATGCTGAGAACAATCTTTTTTGATAATTCTTTTTTTTCATACAGTTTTTTTAATAACCTGTTAACCTTTTTAGATCATTTAATGCTGAGAACAATTCTATTTGATTTTTCTTTTCAGATACACAGTTTTTTTAATAACACAACATCCACTATTTAATCTATCTGTGGATGGAATCTGGGGATTTATACATTTTCCAAAGGTATTAGTCTAAATGTACTCAAATGGAATAAGTTGTCTCTCACATATTACAATTCTAAAGTCCAACTGCCAAAGTGGTCTATTAAATAAAGGAACATTGTCTTGATAACAATGAGTACAGGAAACTAAATTCACTGAATGATACTAAAACATAATTTCATTATTTTGAAGAATCAAACAAGTCTTTTAATGTTCTCTACAAGATAGAAAGTTCCTTTTATTTATACCACAATTCTTTTAGTTTGTTTTTTTCTTTCTTTAGTGACCAACAATTGTCTTTTTATTAAGTTCTATACAACACATAATCTGTTTTTTTTTTTATTCTTCTTTACTTTCTTGATTGATATCTTCTTTTTTTTTTTTTTTTATCTAACATCAATATTTTCCTTCTTTTTTTTTTAACTAGTTTTTATAACAAATAAATTAAGTCATTTAACAGCATTCCCATTCTGTTTGCGGTAATCTACTTATTTTCTATCAAAAAAAAATTTGTTTTTTTCTTTTTTTCTTCTTTTTTTTGATAATTTTTGTTTATCTTTCTACTGATTAATATGTTCAAGCGATAAAACTAGTTTTCTTCTTGCATCATATTTTTTCACCGTAACATTCTGTTTTATCAGTTACTATTATTGAATTTATTACGTGGTCACATGAGATCATCTGTCTTCAGTGTCTGCCACTTTATCAGTAGAAATCTGAGCAACTTTTTATTCGACAATTCTTTTTTTTTTCCTTTTTCGTTAATTTCTAGCTTGTCATGTTTCATTCTCTTTTAGATTTTCAACACCAATTTTTCACAAACTTTATTAAATCTAAGGAAATATTTAGTAACCATCTTGTTTGCATTTTTAGCTTATCAATACATTTAAGAAGTTAACAAATAATTGGATCAATCTTGTAGAGAGTGAAACCCATAAGAAAAAAATAAAGCCAATAACTACAGACAAAATTTAGAATGGAACAAAAATTACAATACTTTAAAAGTCTGTGTTATAAGTAAAGCCAGAGTAGGAATTCTTAGTAAGTAACAAGGAAAACTCTCAGTCTATGTCTTAAACATATAAATCAGATTAAAGAGTCCAAATAAAAATGATATTGAATTATCTAATATATAGCTTGTATACTACCTTCTATTTTTTTTCCTTATATACCTCATTATGTGCCACTTAACTGATCTAAGTAAAATACAATAGATATTTAGATATAGTATACATACATAGATACCAACTTCTGGTAAGATAAATCCAAGGGAAATATTATGTCCAAGGACTTGCTGCCCAACACACTGGGTGTAATGGCTAATGAATGAATGAAAAATTGATTATATACCAAATCCAGCTAAAAATTTTAATTAGAAGGAAATCCAGTATAGCCGTCTTGATGATATATGACTCATGAGGAGACAATGGTTTATGAATTTGGGCAGAATAAGATGACTGCATTTTTGCATTTTTTATTGGGTTCAGAAGGAGAAAATCTTCTCTTTTGATTAAGTTGATCCTGACCATACACTCCTAATAACAACTTCCAACTGACTTCATATGCTAAGAACAGAACCGATCATTACAGAAACAGTCCATTAGATCAGAGAAGTAGGGATGCTACCTTCACAGTAATTAACAGCAATTGTGTATAGTTACCTAACTTCTAATTTTCTGTGGATTTAAAGACAGAGCGAGGTGCTTAAGTGGTAAATTTTGAATTTTTTTAAAGATTCAAAAAGAACATTTTTGTTCAAAAGAAGTAAAAGGGTTCAAGGCAAAAAGTCAAGTGATCTTCGTGGATCATGGTTTTATGTAAACAGATGTGAAATTGATTCTTTATTTTTTGGTAAGTTAGACATAATATCTCTACTAGTAAAATATTCTTAACATAAATAATATCCTACTTATACAAACATCACTTATGAAATCTCTCATTGATCATATATTTAAAAATGGCATGATCTATATAATTTATAAGCCATACAAGGAACAGGAAATAGGGAGTTCCTTTCCACAGTGGAGGTATTATTATCATGATTATTGTTATAAAAATAATAATTAGAAGAAGAAACAAAGTGAAATAGCATCAAGCAAGGTCAGTCAATTTTCACAAAGCTCTCATCTGCACTTTCACTGATTAATGCAAATGCTGCTACCTATAATTCCTGGCAGGAAAGTGCATCAAGCTGAATTATGAGAAGCAAATAAAAGACCACATTTTAACAACAATATTTGTTTCTTACTTAAACTACCTTTGTTCTCATCAAACAACCAAATCAGTATTTAGAAAAACAAACTTGTTAAGTATTAATAACTGATTATTGAATAGATTCATCAACATTGCCTTCACAATAAGATACTTTGATTGTTATATAACAAAAACTAACAATGAGTTTTTTTTATTTTGTAGCAGTTATTTATCTGGATGTCTTGTTTGTAAATTAAAAAAAAATCTGTATATAAAATCAATCATGTTCCACTTTTCAACTTCAATCATTTAATGGATTTCATTGACTTGCCATGTTTATAACAAACTGCATTGTTCAAGGTCTTTTAACTATTTTATTAATATATTTCTTTAAGAAAAATAATCAGTAAAATCTGCTTTCTTTTGACAACATTCTAAAATCATAGCAAAATATACAATCAACAAAAAGATAAAAGGCAGAAAAATAACTTGAATAACAGAAAAAGAAAACAAAAACTAGAAATCCTTAAGACAATAAAAAAAATAATCAATAAAAAGACTTAATCTTGATGAATTGACAATAAAAGAATAAATCAGATCGACAGAAACTTAATGCTATTTTACATGAAATCAATTTTTCATGCACCAAGTGTAAACACTGAATTATTTTAGTTCATCTATAAAACTATTATTGTCAGAAAACATGCAGTTAGAAATTATTTATAAAAACATAGAAAGAGAAATACACACTACATACAAATGTCACTATGCAAGCATCACTTAGGTATTAAACATTTGTTTTTAAATTCTTCCTTTTACTTTTTTTACTTAATAA
>JAUZSX010084009.1:0-18868 GCA_034780655.1 Idiosepius hallami
CAAATTCCAGTCAAAACCATTACTTTCACTTTAGCAGCCTCGGGCAGATGGGGCTCGTTAGCTCGGGAGAGCAGTTCTTGTAGGTGAAGGGTAACACCGATTATATAAAGCCCGGGTGAGAGAGCACGTAAAAATGGCCTTGTGCCAAAACTTGGGGGTGCTCACTAAGTAATTATCATAATTAAAACCTCTTACTACTACTTACTAGTGGCTTCTTCCTGAAAAAATAAAGGAAATTTGCTTGAAATTCTTATTTATCTGCTATACTATTATACAATTATATTTAAAACATTTCTTGAATATTAAACTAATTCCATAGTATAAAAATTATGAATTGTTTTTATATTTGATATAGAACATAAACCCCTGAAATCTTTGTACAAATTATTTTATCAAAAATTAATATATAATCACTTCTAAGTAAATTTTCTGAATTAATTATATCATGTAAATCTTGATAATTATTTGCTTTTAGAGTGTATAAATATTTTAAAGTAAATAAGCAAACCTCTTGCCTACACTTCAGGTTAGTGATGTTGATAACTACATATGGATTGGATTAGTTAATTTTACGGTAAAAAGTACCTCATGAAATAACTACACATAATACATTATATCCATAACTATTGCTACATCATCATTAAATTTTCCAGTACTAGTATTGTTTGTATTTGTGTTTTTTTTTTTTTTTAGGTTATAGAAAATGCATTAGATACCTTCTATCATTCTTAAGCTGTATCAATTAATATTCATCTTGTCTAAACTTGTTCTGCTGCCTTTCATTACTGATTGCCATTTGCACTACCATGACAAATACTTTATATGTTAGTTATGGCTATCCTTCATCAGAAATATATATATATATATATATATATATATATATATATATACATGCACAGGTGCATAGAAAAATAATTATATGTAATTGCACATATACATACACAGCATACACACTAAAGTTACATCCTATTGATATGATTTTTCTAAGCTGAAATTCAAAAATAATTTCCCTTTAAGACATTTTGTATTAATGTGTGTGTGTGTGTATTCATATATAATACACATTTTATTCATTCAGTGTGTTTATATATAATACACATTTTATTCATTAAGTGTATTCATATATAATACACATATTCATTCAGTGTATTCATATGTAATACACAATATAGTGTTGTAGGGGAAACTATTTTTATATTTCATTTGAGAGAAATCAATTCACACCCTATTGATTTGTATGCCTGGCTAGTTAGATTTCCTTCATAACACTGGTTCTGTTGAGTCATAAGGTATAAGCATTTAAAAATTACGTTAATTGTATAGTTTTTGAATGGTGATGCATTATGGGTAGGCTTATTATAAGTGAATAGGAATATAGTTTCAATTTTGTATAATGATTGGTCTTTCCATCCACTGGTATAATGTGATAAGACCAAATTTCTATCTTGTAACATATATTTATTTTATTTTAGGATAAATATTGTGTCCATGGTACATATTAAAAGTTGATGTCTTTCTACAGATGTTTTAATTTATATCTATACTATTTCAATTTGTCTACAATTTTATTTTGTCTATTTTAAATGAAGCTTTTAAACAGTTGATACTGAATGACAGAATATATATGATGTTACTTGTTCAATTGTGAATTACATGACCATCTTGCTAATTTTCATGGATTGAATCATAGTCATAAATAATCAGAAACAACAAAAAATATATGTTGAATTTCTAACATAGTTCATAATAAATTATCTTTGCATTATAACTTGATCTGCAATTTATAAAAAATAAACTAAAATGGTAATTTATGAAATGGTGTTTAAAAAAAAAAATTGAAGAAATGGAAGCATTGAGAGAAAAAAAAGCAATACAAAATGTCTAATGTTAAAGGGACATAACCATAACTTTAGTGTTGCTGTTCTATTTTAATTTTTACTTGTTTAAACACATAACAGTTATTTCCATTTTGCTTGGAAGAAAAGTCCATTATATATTTACACCATACAATATTAATAACTAATAAACGTAATTTATGTTAATTTGCAATTAACTATTTCAGTTTGATTGAGTCTAAAGAATCTAT
This sequence comes from Idiosepius hallami, assembly GCA_034780655.1. Classification (NCBI taxonomy): domain Eukaryota; kingdom Metazoa; phylum Mollusca; class Cephalopoda; family Idiosepiidae; genus Idiosepius; species Idiosepius hallami. The sequence goes on from JAUZSX010084009.1 coordinate 2,087, forward strand.
CAATTTTAAGATTTATTATACTATGGACACTTAATTACTTTATGCAATATTATAGCTGAAACATGATTTATGTTAATTTACAGTTAGAGCTATTTCTGATTAATTGTATCTCAAGAATTTAACAATTTTAAGATTCTTATTACATTATTGTCATTCTGAGTAAAGTAGCCCACTCTGTTATATTAACAGAAATAAATTATTTTAGCTTTACTTCCAAATATTTTTGTTGATTTGAGTTTTTAAAATAAAAGTTAATTAAAATGATATTGTATCTTTTTTATTTTACATCTATTTATTTATTTATTGAATGGAGCTAATAACCTAAAAGTAGCCTCTCAGTCTAAGGTGCATTGCTTTGAAAGTATATTGTGCAGAAAATACTTGGGAATACAAAGTTCATATCTAATTTTGCTGATTATGATTTATTAACCAAAGGTTAGTTCTAAATTGTACGATTTTAAATTGGTCTAGATTTATATTTATATTTTTTTCCTCATTCTTTAATTTACTGTAAACAAAATAATTTTGGTGTTCTCTAATTTATAAAACATAATTTTTGCTTTTGTACAATTGAAACAACAGACAGTTAATTTTATTGTCTAGTGCACTTTTCCCAACATTTTAAGCATCACAGACTAATTTATTTTGATGAATTGTTTTTTAAAGTATAATGGACAAATTGTACCGAAATAAAATGATACAACTCACATGAAAATAAATATAACTTGTTTGAAAATAACTCATCATTATGCTGAATAAGTAGGATTCTTGAGCGTGTTTTTCTGCACAAAGACGGTTCCATCTAAAAATGATTAAATACAAAATACAACAAACCTATACTGCAAATTATAAATTATCTTTTCTTTCTATACAGCTTAGTAAAAAAAAGAATGAATGGTTCACACTACTGGCCTTGTGCATTTGATTTATTATATTCACTTTTAGGAAAGATATGATTATGTTAGTTCTTTCCCACTGTTGGTTAAACAATACAATTCTAACATTTAGTTTCTAAAAAAAACGATTTTGCAAAAATAGCTTCTTTTAAAATGCTTGATCAAATAAAATAACTCAACCTTAAAACTAAAGATATACTTTGATTTGGATATCAAAAATTTATAGTTAGATCATATTAGACTGATTAAAAAAATATTTGATTTAGATTATTTGTTGAATATGTTAAAATACTTTTAGTTTATATTTAAATAGATATATTAATTAATGACAAAAACAGTGATTTGCCTCATTACTATGCAACCAATATTCATTTCTCTCAGTTTAAATATCTCTTAAATCACTATTTTTTACTTAAAACATTTTATAAGTTAATTTTATTTAGAAAAACTGAAAGTCTTTTTTGATAAAAGAAAGTTGGAAAAAGTATGTTTGATAGTTTTACTTTTGTAATGCATATGTTTTAACTTTTGACAACTAGTTTTATCAAGAATGACAAGGCAACCCAACAATATTTATGATTTTAATCTTGGTTATATTTTCTCTTAGTAAGTGGTAATGTATTTATATAACCAGAAAAATAAAACAGAAGTGTCAGAGAAAGTTTTATAGCATAGTTTGTGTATCTGTGAAGATACTAAGGTAAAGCAAAATAATAGGCTGTTATAAAAGCAGTGTGTAGATATTTTTGTTTGGTAAGTATTGGAATAATCTCTAAAATTGTAATTTTATGTTAATATTTCTTTTTGTTTTGTATATTTAAGATTTTTATTACCCATTCAATCATGTTTATCTAACAGTTTTTATCACACTGTACACTCTGATTGACTATTTACTTTTATGCTTTATTTCAATGAAAATAAGTTAATTGTACTTATTATTTTATTCTAAAGAAGTTCACTCTACAGGCAAACTAAACCCAATAAATTCTATTTCTTTTAACAAAACATCTTATTTTAAGATCTTTTTGCATTAGAAAAATAGACAAACTTATCTTGTTAGTAATATTTTTTTCAGTATTTTAGATTTGAAAAATTCACTCTATTATACTTAAAATATTTAGTAGTTGACAAAAAATGAATGAAGTCTGTGATGACCAAAAAAAGATTCAATAAAAAAAAAATGCGTAGAATATCAAATTTCTACTATTAAAATGTTTTTTAATCATTAAGGTTTTATTTTCATAAGTGTTTCATTTTTCTTCCAGCTGAGCTGAAACATAATTACTCTTAATCTAAGCTAGGTCAGTAAAACCAAGCCAGATTTTCTAAGGACCCAATAGGGTGCTTAAAGTTGAACTGTTAAGTGGAGGATGGGAATCTTACACCTTTCTCACTTGGGTCATAGACTTGAAATCTAATATTAGATATGTGGAACATTGTACCCATAGAGCAAAGTATGTTTTAACTTTAACCCCTTACTCCGGTAAAATGTGTTGTATTTGCCACTTTGTCTTTTATGAGTATTATATTTACTTGGTGAGCACCAACCAAGTTTGGCACAAGGCCATTTTTACGTGCTCATCCCTGGGCTTTTTATAATCGGTGTTACCCTTCACCTAGATGAGCTGCTCTCCCAAGGTAACGAGCCTCATCTGCCTGAGGCAGCTAAAGTGAATACAATAGCTTTGACTGGAATTTGAATTTGCATAGTGCCCTTTCAGAGCTCAAGCTTTTACCAATGCTCCACCGTCGCTGCCCATTATGAGTATACTTATTCTTAACATTTCAAAAAAAAAAGCCACAGACAATATGTTGATTCTCAGTCATTCTGAGTTAGAAACAAAAATACTTGTTGACTCATACATCTGATAGCTAACTCTATTTCAAGAAGTGCTGATGCACTATTTTTGATCACATACACTGTATAAAGTTTGCCTTTTTTTTAGCTGCAATTTTGACAAATACTGGAGCCTATAATTATTGCCACCATCAGACAAAATAATTTGTTCCATTGTCTGCTGTAGTGTCAGAAAAATGTTCAACTTTGATCTTTGCAATGCCTGAAAGCTGTATTCCACTGCTTGAATTAAATTGTCTACATTCATTGGAGCCTTTTGGTGTTGAGTGAAATGGATTCCATTGAAGAAACCTGTGTCAAGCATATTCAGATCTGGGCTCTTTGGAGGCTGGTTAAACAATTCAATATTACCAAATTCTCCCTACAGTATTTCTTTCAATTCTGAATGTTGTTGCTTGTAAGACTGGTGTTCATCTATAAATTAACTTTTTCGTTTTACTTCTATTGTTACATTCCACATCAACATCATCTATATTTTTCTTATTCATTTAGTCACTGTAGATAGTTTAAAGAAACATTAAATTGTGGCTACAGAAACAAAAAAAAAGATATGAATACATTGTTTTCATTAATGACTTATTGATAAAAAACAGTTAATTTTTAGTTCACCATACTCTAAACTATGGTTTATTATATGAAACTCTAAAACATGCGCAACAAAAACACTAAAACATTTTCTGACAGTGTACCAACTATTTCTGAACGGAGGGAGTATAACTTTTTCCTCAATTTATTACAATTACTCCACTTACATTACAGGTAAATTTTGTAAACCAAATCTATTATAGAATCTGAATTGTGTAATCATTTTGCAAATGTAGTGACATTTCATTAAGTAATGTTTTTTTCCTATTATTAAATTCAATGAGCAACTTAAAAAAAATTACAATTCAAGATTTTTTTTAAATATCTCTCAATCTGAATAATAGGTTAATAAACCAAAGTATCAAAATTGGATATATACTCCTGTTTTTAAAATTTACTTTAACTAGAATATTTTTTATTCTTAAAAAAAAGAAATGATATGAGAAAAGTTAAAACTTGTAACTCCAGCCAAAAGTAATTTTTTTAGTTAAAAAATTTCCAGGAATTTAGTTTTAGAAAATTATGTCAAAACTTACTTTGTTTATTGAATACATTATTGATGTACTATTTAATTTTTTTTTTTCTAAATCAAAACAGACAATGTTTTTCTTAGTCATATTTATTTTTGTTTAAACAATTTTGTGGACATTTATTTAGTGAATATATACTCATATAAAAAAGAAAAAATCATTCATGCAAAAATGAATGTATAAACTTGAAACAGATATGCAAATTCATTCTTTATTGCAATTAAAGATGGCAAAGCATAATTTACATATATGCCATTTATAGAATTTTTACATTTTCTATGGATATGGATTAGTTTTTATTTTAAACAAAATTATAGAATCTATCGTTATAGAAATAGTGTCGAAATAATGTATGATTTCAACAACAACTCCATAAACTGAAATTTGTTGCTTTTATTTGTCTCTGGCAAAATTTCAGAATTTTGCTTTTCACTCACATGACTTCAATACTAAATCAATGTTTTGTAATCTGTTTGTGTATCATTTACGCTCTAAGCTAAAAGGAAAGACTTTATGAAACCAAAGAAAGTAAAGGAAATGATTTTTTTTTACTTAATCATATTATATCCAAATGCTCTTTAGAGGGATAGTGAGAGCTATGGGCAAGTCATAATTGCAGATAATCTAGATCCCATAGAGATTAACTTTGCCTTCATTTTCATCATGTCTATCATTACCAACTATAGATTTGTTATTATCTTAATGCAAACATCAACATTTCATAGATGCTATTGTTATTGATAAGCTGTAGTAGTTAGGTCTCTGTGCATGTGTTGTTTTTCCCATTATTTGTTTCCTTAAGTTTTGCACTTGTGCTGTGTTATGTTATCTGGATTCAAACTTCATCTTAAGTTTTTCTTCTTACCAAACAATGGTCACTATTGAAGTGAATTTACCAGTCACTGGGCATTATATCTTACCAGTGCGTTCAAAGATAAATCCTTTCGACACTTTCGATGTTTACCAAGAAGAAGAGACAAAGCAATGGAATATTACAGAGATAGATTGTGAGTTTATTTTTCAGATTTCAAAATGATGCTTAGGGTTTTGTTCTTACCTTTTTCTTTATAGAATTTTTGGTTTCCTTCTTTTGTTTTAAACTAATTTTTTGTATTGATTTAGAAAATAATATTTAGTATCAAAAGACAAGTTCAGCCTATGTTATACCTTGCTATTTTTTTCTTTCTTAGAAAGCTACCATCATTTTTTGAAAGCTTAAAATTATTTTATTAAACTGCGGTTAAAGTGACACTCAAATGACCAATGTAAAGTAAACGCTACAGTCTTAGTCCAATCCAAATTTGGTGACTTTTATATTTATTATTTAGTTTTTTGTATTTTACCAATATAATTTCAAAATATATGAAACTTGAATTTGTTTAGTGGTGGCAAGAGAAATTAATTAATTTTATGAATGATGAAACCTTACTGAATATTGACCTAATCACTATATGTCTAAATTTAAAAAATTAAAAAAAATATTTGTCTATAATAAATCATATTCAATTTATTCTCTATTTAAAAAATATATACTTTTTTTACTATAATTGAAATTTAAGATTTTGATCCATTGCCTGAAGAAAGGAAAAATTATAACTTGCAATATTTTTCAGATTATCATCTCAATATTTTCACTATGTTTTAGGCATCTTCTGATCTTCTTGAAGCATATTATAAATATTGATAATTTGGCAATTTTGTTTTTGAAAAAGTATCAAGGATTAATATTATTTTAAAATAAATCCACTTTATCCTTAAAAATATGGGTTAAATTGTTCAACTATGGTCTAACAATCGGTTTACAATACTTTCAAAAAACATTTCTTCTTGACACTAAGTGTTTGTATGCTATTGTAATTGCTATTGAAAAATAATGTGATAAATTTAAGTGTGTAGCATATATAAATCAAGAATTCATGATACAAACAAAAACTTGTTTCTCTCAAGTTCAAATCCTAGTCAACCCATTTCATTCACATTTCATGCCAATACTATTAAAACCCTCTAATTCCTTTCAGCTAGTGATTAAATAGTGCTTTTTATGTTATTCAAGAGACCCCCTTATAAATCCGTCTAGTTCATATACTACACTACTTTTTTAACAGTGGTGTAGAGTCTACACCACTGTTAAAAAAAGTACAAAAAATAATTTTTTGTATAAATAACGTTGACATGTAATAGAAACTTTTGTCATTTAGGAACATTAATAAGTAAAAATAATTATCCAGACATTGAAAATTTATACTTTGAATTACACGTGATAAGTTAATCCATGGACCCCCTATCTTCTTCTTGTGGACCCCCTGTGGTCCGCGGACCTCAGTTTGAAAACCCCTGGTTTAGAAGTATATTCCAAACAAAGTCGAAAGATTTAATTTTAAAATGGCCCCCTTTTTCATTGATCATTAACTTGATACGTGCTGCCACTGAAGTGCAAGAACACCGCACCACTTCTTCGTCCAACTTAGCCCAACCTTTTCCTCCAACATATTCAAATAAACTTGACAATTGACTTTTCACACCTTTCTCAATCATGATCAACGGAGATTTGATCCTATCGGATGCATCAGCAGTCCAGAACAAATTTGAACCAGGCTTCTGGGGTTTCAAATGGCCCCTGGCGTTGACTGACAAGAAACCTTATCGTTCTGCTTATTGGTCACAGCCTCCAGCGTTAACATCTTTTCATCAGATCAGATGCAGAACTGTGACTCGCTTCATCTCTTGCAACATATACTTGCAACCGTTTCTGCTTCGAGGGTTCCGAAATTAACTACCAGGACTGTTTTTTGTAATGACTTGACTGAAGATCATTTTTAACAATCCTTTGTATCGAAGATCTTGAGATCTTTGCCTCTTTCGCAATTTTCCTCACACTTCTTTGTGGATTTCGCTCCATTTTATTTTTCACTGCAGAAACAAGACTTTTGGTGCAAATTGAGCGCGGTCTGCCTTGGTTTACGAGAGATTGTCAATGTTTGGTGCGTGCGCAGAACAGGTCCAGGCCGCTGCACAGTATTCAGCAGTTGAGAAGCACAGCGCTAGAGCAGATAAGCGGAGGATCTGTGCTCCTGCTCCCCATGACGAGTTTGCAAGCATTGACAGCAAGTTGTTGCGTGCTGATAGCTTCTTGCGTAATTTGTTGACGTGAGCCCTGAAGGAAAGTGTTCTATCGAGCGTAACGCTGAGGTACACGGGGTGTGGGGTGTTTTCCAGTAATTTTCCTTCCCAAGTTATTCTCAACTCTATTTGAGCCAGGTGGTTCTTGAGGTGAAAGGAATATACCTTGGTTTTATTTGGATTAGGGTTTAGGTGCCACTTTTTGTAATAGGATGACAGCTCTTTCAGTGCCTTGACGTCGAACTAAATAAGTCCTTAATGACTATAACCGGCAACTTAAGCTCCACCAGCCGACCATCGATCTACCTATTGTCAGGAATTGCTCCTCCAGATATACGCATCTGAGCGAGAGAAACAATTCACTGACTGCCGACGCTCTTTGTATGGACATGAGGCGGCTCCCCAACGCCTGAAATCCCGCAAGAGCTTCATCTCAGTCGCAAGGCTGGGACACTCTTCGGTGGCCTCCTTTCGCTCTCGACGATGGAATAAGTCCATCACAATGGACAATAATGCTTTGCCCAATCACTCGGAGGAGTTACCGGCTGGTTCGGACCTTCCCCGCAGGGAGTGGGTGACACTAAACCGTGCTAGGGCCAAGGTGGCGAAAACGATAGACAATCTCAAGATGTGCTGCTTCATTCGGGACGCAGTTTGCCCATGTGGTGTTGCCGAGCAGACCATCTCTCACCTACTCACGGACTGCCAACTTAGCGTGCCTTGCTCTGACGTGGACTTGGGGAATGCGTCAATAATCACCCGCCACTTTCTCTCTAGATGGAGCGACACGCTATGATGATGACCAGAGGTTAAGCCTGTTTCTTGAAACTGTTTCCAGGCATTAAAAACTGTTTTTCGACGTATCTTGAGCTGTTTTACGATGTCCTTGTCGCTAACGCCCACAGTCTTGAGAGCGACATTCTGGTCACGCTTAACCTTATCAGCCATAACTTACTGAATACATGAAAGAAATGAATGAAACATCAGTTGAACATTGGTATATATATATATAGATTTAATAAAAGTAAATGCCTTTGGTAAATGCATTTTTTGTATAAAAAAGAAAAATCTATTCATTTTTATTCAATTTTTTGACAAAATAATGTAGATGAATGATTTTATATGTTAATTACAAATTTGAAATTAACATCAATAAATAATAAGAAGTATGCATATAGGCTTATTTCATTCTTATTAGAAATCATCAGAGCAACCTATGCAATTCGGTCTCATTAACTTAATGTCAATCAAAAATCTAAACAAATAAAGTACGATGAGTGTGAAAACAATTAACAAAATAATTGATTAGCATCGATAACTAATAAATGTTCCGGTGGCTTGGTGGTTAGAGACGTTAGGCCCTAAACATTGAGTTCATGGGATCGAATTGGATAAGTTGCACTGATGATATCTAATTAGAGTGTAATATATGCATACACCCAATTGGTAATAACTTCATATTAGTAATTCATTTATTTGTATAATAAATAAATATATGTGTATGAGTGTGCGTTATACTACCGGAATTATTAATAATATAAAATTACGATAAATGCAATATACTTTTAAGCAATAACAGTAAAAATATTGCGATAAATGTAATGATATATACAGTATACAATATCCAGATATAATGATAATTTATTTTATTATAAATTCAAATTTATACAAAGTCCTTTGGTATTTACCTTGTACAAGAAGTGAAAACTCTTCCCAAGACGTGAATTCATTATCATCAATCTGAGTTGTTAATAGAAACATAGTTTGAAATAACAACCAATCATTCTCGTGAAGGGATCTGAAATTAAGAATAAAAGCATTTTGTTTTCATAAGGCAATATCGATTTATTTACATGAAAGAAATACTTTTTAAATTGTTTTAGAATTATGGTTGTCTAAAAGATATAAAATGTTTATAATAACAATTAAAGTTGAGCATAGTTAAGCTAATGGATAGGTTTAGTAATTAAGTTATTCCGCTGTGTAATAGAATTAGCATCGTTTTATGTGAATTGGAGCAGGATCCTAAGTGTGTTTCACTTGGACAGATCAATAGTTCAAAGTTTTCTGAATTATTGCTGAAATTAACATTATTATGATTAAAAATTGTAATGTTGAATAATATTGTTTTCATTATTAATATCATCTGTACCTTGTGAGTATCTACAATAAGAATAGTGTGTCCCTGGGTTAGCATTAATTCCATGTTAGATCTTAGAAATCATGGATTTTTTTCTTTAAAATTGCTTATAGTTTTTAACAGAGGAAACTTAAAAACATCAATGCTATATTTTATCCTTATTTTTTTCCTAAAGATGAGTTATCTTGCAGCGCCTTTGAATACGATTTTTGACAGTGAATTACTTGCTTATGCTATTATTCCTTGCTTTTCTAATATAACTACTCAATAAATAAACTTGGAAAAAATAATGTACAGTAAACAATAATCATTTTTAATCAACATACATTTGCACCATTTGCAGAATTCTCTGTGTTAGGGTTTCTACTAATAACCTGATCTTATTTGCCGATAGACAAGTATAATCAATCCCAGGGGTAGGAAAATTTGTCAACTTAGGAAACTGGAACGGGTCTTCTGTTTTCAAGATTTTTGTTGAATTTTGTAAATTTGCTGAAGTATAAGGAACTGCAAATTAATTTAAAATTAAAAAGAAAATTACATTTGTGGTAAAAAATTTTTTGTAAATATGCATTAAATGAGATTAATTAAATATTGAATAAAATTTTCTTTACGAACCTTTCAATCCACTGTGAGCTTCATCTGTTTTTGAATCATTTACCTGAATGAAACATTATTCATCTAGAGAAAATAACTCAAATTTTATGATAATTATGTATGGATAAGCTTATATAAATTAATTGAAATTTATTTCACCGGATACAAGTATTGGATACATACAATCCAATACTTATTGTCTTTTGTAAAATTAAATAAACGCAAAGACAGAAACGTTTGGTTTTGTGTAAGTTTGTCTAAAACAAGAATAATGCAGTAAGCCAAAAATCAAACAGACTTATCCTATGCTAAAATTTTACAAAGAATTAAATTACTATTTATTTTGTATCAGTTAGTTCAATAAAATGCTAGTCTTTGCAAATGCATTGAGTCCAGTATAGAAATTTTAGGTCCACGCCCCTCCTTTGACGAGGGAACTAATAAAAATTTAAAATCAAAATAATTAAAAAAAAAAATAATGATAGTAATAGAAGTAGTAGTAGTAGTAGTAGTAGTTCAAATTACTTTCGGATTGTGAGGACATAATTGACTAGAAATATAATATAATATACTCTTTCAAAATTTTCAATAATTTTTCTCGTTATGTACTGAATATTTGTTAATATATATTAATATGAAATATGTTTCTTGTTAAATTCAAATACTTTTTTACTTAAAAAGGAGTATAAAGTAAATTCCATCTTAAAGAGTTAACTGAATGTTTTAATTTAAAAAATTCAGATTTTCATCTTATTCAGACCTGCGTATTTTGACTGGACTACAAGAGAAATATTGATCAAAAAACATATTGACAGTAAATAAACTCTGCCTCAAATACAGTCGTATTCTAACAAAAAGATTTATTTTTTGTTTGTCTAATTTGATTTAATTTAAGTATTTTCTTTCATTTTTCCTTTTTTTAATTTTACTTTTGATATAATTGATTAATTCCCCTAAACACAAAAAAGTTAATATTCAAAACTATGTAATATTTAAAATCACCAAAACTTGGAAAAAAATGATGGTGATGAAAGTAAATTGCAAATAAAAATTCTTACTTCCACGGAAAACCAGATAGGACTATAAATAAGAAACTTCTACAAAAATAGAACTATAAACTAGGTTTTTTGTGCTCTTCAGTTTGTTATCTATTGTCAGGTTGAATAATAATAAACCTAATAAAAACTTAAAGAAATATTCCTTACAGAATCCAAGTTTTCAGACAATAATTGTAAAATTTCATCAATTCTGTCCAAGAATTCTGATAAAGGAAAATAATAACAAGGTTGAACGTGCTGAAATGAATCCATTAATTGATAGAGAATGGCGGCACGGATAGCTAAGTCTTTCAGTTCTTGTTTCTTGTCAATTAGATGTTTGATTACAAGAATAATTCTGTCTTGGAGATCAATTTCCTGAAAAAAATTAAATATTATATAAAAAAAAAGTTTAATTCAATTTAAGTACATACACATGTCTATATTGGTAAATTTTTAAATTTAAATATTTGTATTCACTATTCACATATATAGTATTACATAACATTGACTTCACTAAACATATTCATTCGTACATTTGGTAAATTATTCTGTTTATTTCTGAATTAGTTTAGTTTTCTAACAAGTAATTTACTAATAATCAAGAAATATAACCAAAACAGTCATACATGATAAACGTGTTCTTTAAGCATTTCCATGATTTAAAAAAAAATTATGTAACAAAACTGGAAAATGGATATTACTCTTTGTAGCCTTTTCGGCCACTTTACATTACGATACGTACCGCAGAAATAATTGAATTTAACTTTTTTACTCTTGAAGTATTTTTTATATTATTATCTATTCCTTAACCATTCTCAATTTAATGGTAAAAATGGTAAGTTTGTCCTTTATATATATATTTTTTATAAACTTAAAGTTGGCTTTTGTTTTTATTTTCGAAAAATAATGAAATACTGTTTTTATGTTAATCTGAAAGATAAGCTTCATAACTTCAAAACCCAAAGATAAAAAGTTAAACATATTTAAATTCCGGATTTCAGTCTGCAATTTGGAAGCCTCATAGTTGTTTTTTGTTTTTATTTTTCTACAGTGTTCATCCTCCCCTAAAATTTTTATACCATTTAATAATGGTAGAACTAGGCATAAATGAAGGACAGTATATATGTAGGCAAAATAATATGTTCATATATCTTATTATGTGTATTCTTCACTAATTTGTCGTTGAAATTTTAATATGGTTTCGATAAATGTTACATTAATAATGGTATATGAACTTTTAAAGCACATTGTTTCGATTATAAGAAAGTGTATAAATAATACAATATAATAACCTTTTGTCTCATTTGGTACCATTTTGAAAGGATTGAGATGGAATTTTTCACTGTGTTTTCTTTAGGAGGAGTTGAAACCATTAATGCTAAAACATAATTCTTTGCTTGATGTAAATGATTATGAATAATTTCCTGATGTTTTCGTGCTTTCACAAGTTCTGAGGCTAAAAATGGGCACAGCTTCTGAAATATTCTTGAATGTAAAATTTCAGTGAGGGTCTTCATACAAAATTGATAATTCAGTATAGTCGTCTGGGACGCAACATCGATTGAAAGATTGAATTTTTCTGATTGGGATGTTACACACAGTTGGGAATTCTTGCTTAGAGGGAAACAGCCACCAGTGAAGCAATTGGGTGGAAAAGAATCTGAATGATTAAATATAAAACATTTTCAAAACTTTAAACCATTAAAATGTCATATTTGCATAAAAAAATTCCTTTTGGCTTCAAATAAATTATTTATTTCTAGTTTTAAATAAACAAGAAATTTGATAACACTTCTTATAAAATATAATTGAGAAGAATTAAAGATAAAATTCATATTTTGTAACAACTTACTAGGGTTGGAATCTTTGGACGATTTATAACATAACAAGAATTGTATGTTATGATCCAGAAAACCTGAATAATTGCGCAAGATAACATTTTGGCCTCGTTCTATGAATTTCTGAAGATCTTCACTGAAATTGCTATCAAAACTGAAAAAATAAAAATAAACCTAAGAAAACTAAAAATGGAAATCAAATTGAGTAACCTTATATAAACCCCAATCATTTAGAAAATAAAAATACATAAATAAATATGTGAATTCTTGTTTATCTCTTTGAGATTGAATTATTACTAATCGTATAGTGACAGGCTTAACAATGTTGAAACAACTATATAATTAGATCCTAAACCATATTATTATCATTTTTAATAAATTGTTAACATTAAATTGACAAAGATAATATATTTAGGTCATAATGAGTTATAGTGTTCATCTATTAATTTTCAACTATAAACGAAAACAAAGAAAATCGCCAAAACAGAATTATCATTTTGAGAAGATAAAATGGAATACTTTTTAAAATCTAAAAATCAGTTTAAAAAAGAACGAATCCTTTACTTCTCAAAATCTTTGATTTTAATAAAACTTATATTTGTGTGTATTGTCGAAAAAATAAAGTGTCTTCCGACCTGAGAAGTCGGGAAGGAGCAAGTGGTGGCGCATGCTAACAAGGGATGTTGCAAGACAATGCCTGTGACCCCTTACAGGTCTGGTAACTAGATTAGTGTATAACAAAAGTAATAATTTTCAATATCAAGGCCTACTCCAACACTTCTTGTCCGCAACCGACACAACGTCCCGCACTCTTTGAAACAGGGAGTAACAACTCTCAATGTACATCCTCGGTTATAATACCGATATAATACAAAAATAGGTTTTTAATAATTTCTATAATATTTTGAGAATCTTTAATTGATATTAATAATTTAAAAAACAAGCAAATAATATCAAGTGTAGAAAAGAAGTCATTAAAAACAACTAGTAGTAAAAGCAATCAATATTAATATTCTTTTTTTGTCACTGATTCAAGCCAGAAAGAAAAAATTATCCCTTTAGTACATAAATATTGAAATAGTATTCTATTACTTATTTAAATCCAAAATCTGGGCTTCTTCATGCAGTTGATGTCTTGTGAGTTCTTTAAAATAATTTTCCCCATAAAAATTTGGATCTACCAGAAAGAAATTTCGATCTTGACTTGACCACAAAATAGCAGCATTCACTAAATGCTGATCATTTACATCTGAAAAATAAATTCAAATAAGAAAAATCAATTTCAATATTTGAAATTACAAAATATTCAATAATTTTTCATTATGAGGACATTTTGCCATAGAATCTTTCTATGTTACTACTTAAGGGCTTGACTATTAAGCAATAAAATTAAATTCAGCAAATTTTATCCCACATGAAGACATAATAAAAGTTGGTTAGACAATATTTTATATTGCCCACAAATACATTCTAAAATAATATTATTCGGTTGTTCTGGCAAGCTTTAATATCAAATGTAACGGGATAAAGTATATAAAATATAAAAGTTTATAAAATATTATAGAGTGATTTTGAAGACATTTTGAAGACTAACAGTTTAAAACCATTTGAGAGTAAGGACAATATTTTAAAGTGTCCGAGACTGAAAATTAAGACACTTTCCAGAAAATTATAAAAATAAAGAAATAAACAAGTAGACAGATGTATATTTTTTCAATCAAACATATGAGGGACATGTCTTATATTTTATGCATGACATTAAATTGCATTCCGTCTCTAACTGCAGAGTTTGTCTATTTTTATGTGCTAGATGGAAAGATGTTAACAATGTAATTATTTTAAATTTATGAATATCTGAACTGAATTTACCATCTCTGATCCATTTGTTAAGTGTATCTTCTCCAACCAAAATTTTGACCACAGAATAAAGATAGAGTTTATAGTCGTCAGAATTTAGAGTTGGTTGCCAGCCTTGCATATTTTCTGTAAAACTGCCATCTTCAAAAGCTGACCAAGAATCAACTTCCTTAAAGCAGTCAGTGTTTATGATTTGCTCCTCCTCGTTCTCTTCTCCTTTTTTTTTGTTTTGTTTGCGTGATATCGAAAAAATATAATTAAAATAATTTAAAAGAAACTTGAAACTGATTAATAATTATGTTGCTTTTATGTAGACAATGTAATAATTACCCAAAATGACTTCAACCCTTAAGTGTGTATTAAAAAATAAAAAGTTAAGATCCATCTATTCTTAATTTTTTTTAAAGCAAATATTTATCTATCTTGAATGTATTTATACTTATGACTTGATTGTTTATGATTTTTTGAAATTCAATGGTTGCTATGCTGTTATTAAGCAAATTAGCTGCTTACGCTGACTATGCATCAATCTTATTAGGACGATCCCATCTGTAATAGTGGCACTAAAACAGTGTTAAACCACTTAAATTAACTTATCAGTATTTAAGGTCAAGATTAGTGCTATCTGAACAATTACACTAAGACAAAAGTTAAACACAAACAAATTCTTGAAATGATTAAATTTCTTACCAGCCGATTGTGATTTTCCTTTCCCTTGCAGACAATTTTGATCAATTTCTGCTGTTGTAGGATTTATGAATTTTGATTCTATGGTACCATCTTCAATCAATTTCTCTGATAATTCACTTTTTTGGTTATTTTGAATTTCTGTTAGGGAATTTATGCTGTTAAATTCTATTTTATAATTGGAATCATCTTGAAAACATTTTTGTTTATCATCAACTTTTTCTTTTTCTTGGATGATTTTCTGACAGAAGAAACAATTTTAAAATCATTTTGCTACAAAGCATCATCAATTGCTATCTGGCATAATGATAAAGGATATCAAAGGTCCTTATGCTTAAATCCGCTTCTAATTAAAGTAAAAAACCCAACAAATATATTTTATTATTTACTGAAGAAACATTTGATAATTGTAAAAAGATAAAATAAATACAATAGAAAAAAACACATAAAAAATTACACGCTTATACGAACAGACTTGTACACAAAATGAATTTCACCTTTTGTCAGGATTCACGTATGACGTTTTTGAGGACATCCAATTAAACTTTAGAAATAGCAATTCATATTGATTAAATTTTTAATCATAGAAAATGTCATTTTTTATAATCAAATGTTTTCAAGAAGACTTCTATTTAATAAACATTGCATGAAAAGCAATGAATTATAATTATTTTTTTTTTTTATTTTATTAAATAAAAAAAATATGAGAAAACTAATCATTTGTATTATTTCATTATCTCAAAACAACAATTTGTAATAATTGAAAATGTATTTAAATTTAAGCACAGTTTCTATTTCAACTTATAACTGTCAACTGAAGGTATTTAAATTGAAATTTTATTTAAAAAAACACTAAAATTCCATTTTTTCTCAAATAAATTAGTTTATATCTATTTGCCATATTCTTTCATTTAACTACATTGAAAATTGTATTTCAATTTATAAATATTTTAAAACAGTTTATTGTTTTAATACAAACTCGACAATAATGATGAGATGATGCAAAAATAATTTCTTTAAATCAAATTTACAGCTTTACTTCATCCAAAATAGTATTGTTTACAAATTTTGAACCTGAAGATAAATATACTTACAGTTGTTAAATCTGATGTTAATTCTTCTATTTCATTATTTTTAAGAGAATTGTTGGGTGTTTCTTGAACAAGACCAAAGGACCATTCAGTAACATAACCTTTAAAAAAATAAGATAGAATTTAAAGTAATTGTATAGAACTGAATATTGTTATATGATTAATTTCATTCAAAATAATGTAAAGTTGTTAAAAATACATATACGCTTTCATATGATATTGAAAAATCAATTAGTGATAGACTCATTGTCATGGAAACTTCACGTTTTGATCAACTTGAAAATTTAACTACTATTTATAAATATGTTGTAATACTGTAATATTATTTGAAAGTTAGTGCTGGGTTCTGGCATTGAAAAACTAAATAAAGGAAACTATAAACAGAAAAAAATAATTATCTTGATCTTACCTTTCATTGAGGAACTGGCCACCATTCAGACGACCAATACACACACACACACACACACACACACACACACACACACACACATATATATATATATATATATATATATAAAGGTTATATCTATATATATTTAACTC